>CAMTDV010000732.1:0-13000 GCA_947069175.1 Scalesia atractyloides | reverse complement strand
ATGACAACCACAAGGAGTGTAAAATGCTCCATGATTCTCCTTTAAAAAATCTCGTTTGCACTCTATGGCGTTTTCCTTTCATGTTTGCTCCATTGTTATAGCCTTGACCATGCATATCATTTAATTCATAACCGATAGACTTTGAATATTGCAAGTGTAATATCAAATACTTCTTTTTCTAGTGGTATCATTAACATTCAAAAACCATAAAAAGTTCTCTTCAATAGTAACGTAATTAGATGTGAACTTTAAATACTTCATTATTATAGGCATATGTTCTTGGTGATTTGAATAAGGGGTACAATTAAGTATGATTTAGTAGTACTTTGCTTCATTTATATCCTTGGTGATATATCTTTCAATTTCTTTAGCTAACATAAGTATTATAATGTTTTGGATACTGCATCCAATATAGTGCACATGAATATCTTCATTTGTGATCCGCCGCATATGCGATTTGACAATCAGGTCAAACTTTTACAACATTTTAACGAGACCTAAGAAATTTCCATCACATTTTAAATACAATTAACAACTAAAAAGTGGAATCAATTATAAAAATTAAGTGCACATATGTCTTTTACTATTTGGTGGAAGTGGAACAAGAAATAACAATTTACCATTACTTTTTTTAATGAAACTTTTCTTTTGATTCACAAAATCCTAAATTTTGTTCGTCAAGAAACTTCACTAGTGCAATGGTTCTCAAAAGGACTTACGTCCAATAATCTCTTTCCTTCTTTTTTTAATAAACTTTTCTTTTGATTTACGAAATCCTAAATTTTGTTCGGCAAGAAACTTCACTAGTGCAATGATTCTCAAAAGGAATTACGTCCAATAATCTCTTTCTTTCTTGAATTACGCGTATTGAATTTTATCAATTGTTTCATTCAACTTCAATCTTTTACGCATATCAAATCAGTTATTTATATTGTGAGATAATTAAGGAATTTTTTGAAACTATTGGTAGCATGGCGCCATATGCATAACCTTCCCAATTCAATTTACCTTTAAGAAGCCCTTTTCTAAAAACTTTAAAACATAAACGAAATACCTTGTCTATCTCTTTTGAATATACTAGCCATGAGCGATTACACTTCTTCAAATTTGATAAAGTTGTGGAAAATTTTCTATAATTAGTATCGTAGGGACCAAATACTATATTATTATATTATTATTATTATTATTATTATTATTATTATTATTATTATTATTATTATTATTATTATTATTATTATTATTATTATCTCTTTTTGGATCTTTCTCGACCAAAAGTTTAATCTCGTTGGACTTAAGTCCTACATACCTTTTTGGATCAAATATATCAACTTGATTTTGTTTAACGTGTTCTTTATTTATATTCGACTTGATATGCTCTTCCTCTTCCGCCTCTTCAAGTTCTACTTCGACATGCTCTTGTTCTTCAACATGTTCTTGCTCTTCTGCCTCTTTAGTTTTACGTCTACATTCTATTGCTCTTCAACACGCGGTTTATGCATAAACTTCAACAAAGCATCGGTTTGAGATTTTTTCATTGCTTCATCTAGTTTTCTCATTTTACGTTTTCAGCATTAGATAGTTGTTTAGGAGGCATACTTCTAAAAATTAAATCAAAATTCAAAAGTCAAAACCGTTACTCAATGCTATAAGAGGGGGAAGATTAGCCATATTGTAAATCCTTTTATAATGCTAAGTCATAATTTTTGGCTAATACTTAAAATGGTCCTAAAATTCTCAAAATATTATAATATATCTTAATAGATTACATAATGGTTTAACACATACATTTAAAAAACGCTCGAACCATGGAAGTGCAAATTTTGCCCACGGTAATTGGTGAGAGTGCAAATTTTGTCCATAGTTTAATACGTTACCATACAAATACTTAATTCAAAACTCCAAGTTTAACAATAAACAATTACTCAATTATAGGTCTAACAATCAACAAAAGATTCAATTTAGGGCTCAACATTTAACAAAACACACCCAATTTAGGGTTCAATATTCAACAACAAAACACCCAATTCAGGGTTCAACATTCAATGACAATACACCAACTTTAGGGCTCAACATTCAACAACTACAACATACCCAATTTAGGGTTCAACATTCAACAACACACCCAATTTAAGGCTCAACATTCGATAAAACATCCATATTTAGGGCTAAATTGTGTGTGATGTGAGAAACGTGTGTGTATTAATTTCAAACAAGTTTTAAAAAAGGAATCACCAAACTAAACCACACACAATCCGCAAGTGTATCGGTTGCTATGTAGCAAGTAAGTAAGATTGGATATTAATTCGTGGACATTGTGGGCGAACTCTCGATGAACTAATGAAACAAAAGACTAAGGAAAGCAATGAAAGTGAGACTCCAACTAATAACTAAACACAACAGACTAAACATGGCACGCAAGCAAACTCGAGGGAACTGGATCTAGGGGTGAGCATGGTGCGGTTCAGTTATTGCCTAAAACCGAAACCATAACCACACACTTCGGTTATGAAAAATCATAACTGTTCGGTTTCAGTTAATCGATTATCGGTGGTTAATGCGGTTTCGGTTCGGTTATTAGCGGTTGTTTTCATTGTTTCAAAAGTTGGGCTTTAAATGTGTGGTTCATGCAAAATTAATTGGCAAACAATAAATATACACAGTTAAAGCTTGTAGCATTATCAATTATATTTTACTACCACATGCATACTAAATTCTAAAAACAAAATTAACACATGTAGACACATGTTATGTGGAAGCATACATACGAATACAACGTGGCTAGAGTTTTAAATTCATTGAGGTTGGACCATGGTTATTACACTTAAACACTTCACCAAAAAAGATATGGATTGGGCCATGGTTAAACACTAACTTAAAAATCTATGGTCCTATGGATTCGGCCATGTTTAAAACATTTGGTCCGGTTCGGTTATTTTCGCTTATGAAAATAAGAATAACCATAACCGAACCGCAATAATTGGTTATAAAAAATATAGATAACCGACCCTTCGGTTATTGCAGTTTTCGGTTATTTCGGTTCGGTTAATTCGGTTTCATGCTCACCCCTAACTAGATCTAAGATCAGATATGACGAGAAGGAACTACCTAGGTTTCGACTCCCTAGACACATGTAATGATATCCTGACTCTGGTAATTGTCTGAAGACCCTCGAAAAACCTCCCATTAAGGATGATAAATCGTGCATAAAAGTGGGATGAAGTGCTAAAATGAACCGGCTCGACCTATTGATACCAAATCTCATACTTATTAGATATATGACAACTATGGTGCTAAAATCCTCAAATTGTGAAGCTAACTAAACCTGGTAACTGAAACCCTAAACACGAATAAACAACTGAACTCGAGCTATCGGTCACCCAATTATCAAATGATGCTTAGCTAATAACCTAGCAATCTCGAATCACCTATCGAGTCATCAAGAAGGAATTGCACACTTTAGTTAATTAATTTTAATGGATGTTAAAGTTGTTTTGTTTCTGAAGACAAGATCTAGACCGAAAAAAGTTGAAGATTAACGAACTAAAGTAGTTTCTTACCTATGGAATATTTCTATGTGCCTAAGTCAACTAGACCAATGAACAATCCACAAGATCAATTAACACTAGTATACAAAAATCAGAATAAGAAACAATGAATAACCACATAAATGAACACATTCAATCAACACAACGTCTAGTTCATCTAACATAGGCAACAAGTTTAGCTACTCATAATATTCAAAAACAATGCAAAACATGATTCCAATGTTTAAGAATGAGAAAGATGAGCATAAACCGAACCCCAGGCGCTGAAATCTTCAATCCTTTGCTTCTTATCCTTCATCCTTGCTCCAAAAGCTCTCAAAAACACCCCAAAACTGTTGTGAACTCGATAGTTTGTGAACTCCTTAAACCCTATAGTTGTAGGGTATAAAATCATTTTTTTTCAGTTTTTTCACACTCCTTGAAGACCGTATAGAAAAAGCCTTGCAGTCCACAAGGCACCCCGCTTTTTTTCATCGTCAAAGCCTTGCGGACCTTATGGCTTTGTCCTTGCCGTCCACAAGGGGCCTAGAAAACCATATATTTGGATTCGCCTTGTCGAGCTACCCCAAATTCATAAATTATACGCCATGTAACTCATTTTCTAACTTAAGATATAGCCGTTTGAAGTTCAGACTCTTTTCTTCGCATTATTTTTCCTCAGTTTTTCCTTATGTGCTCCTTTCTTCTTGAATTTGACTTGATTTCCTCTCCTTTTGCACACGAATACCTGAAAGTATCAATGTATTAAGTATAAGCTATAAATGACCAAGAATAACTTAAAAACTATTGAAAACATATACAAAATACAAGGGAAAAATGGTGTGTTTTGCAACACATTAGTGTGAATCAAGAAAGTGGATCAAAAATATAGAAAAAAAAACATACCTTGATTGGAGCAAAGGTGGTCAATGTGTCACGATGAGATGTGGTGTTGTCAGTGTGGGCTGTCGGTGGCTAGATGTGGTGGTCTATGGTCAACATCAATGGTACATTTTTAATATATATACTGGGGATGGGCCCAGGCTGACCTTGTGTAACACCCAGTAAAATTGTGTCCAATAATATATCGACACGTCTCGTATTTTTATAGAGAGAGCTTTAGAGAGATATAGAGAGAGAAGTGTTTGAGGTGTGAAATTAGTGTGGGAGGAGGTAGGTATTTATAGTTGAGGTTTGGGGGTTAAGTTAGGTGAGTATTAAATGCAAAAAACACAATCCAACAAACACACTTTTGCCCAATCCATGAGCTAGAAACAAGAATCTGCGGATTATGCTATTTTAGTCGTTGAACTTAGTTTATATTTCATTTCATGGTAAAACTTGATATTTTCGCATGTTTTCAAGTGTATAATGTATATGTAAGTATATTTTAGGTATCAAGTGTGAATGTATGAGTATTTGCACGTATAACAAGTATCGGTTTGTATGTAAACATGTATTTAATAATTAAATGCATGTAAGACAAGTATGTATCAGGTATGAATATTATTACGATCAAAGTCTCGGATTATAAGATTGTGAAATGAAATACGAATGTTTCCATAAATATAAATACGATTACACTTTCTAGTTAAGGAAAGTACGAAAAAGCGAGGCGTTACACTAAAAGCGTCAACATGCTCAAACTAAGTTTTTGAGTGATCTTCTGATATCAACATGCATAAAACATAGCCTCTGAGTGACCATTAGTGTCAACATGCTTAAAACATAGCCTTTGAGTGACCATTGGTGTCAACATGCTAAAACTTGGCCTCTGAGTGACCGTTGTGTCAACATGCCCAGCCTCTGAGTGACATCGGAGTCAACATGCTTATAATGAGCCTCTGAGTGATCCTATACAAAGTCCTAACTCTCATATGTTCCATTTGTTGGACGAAAGGGATTAAATCTGTAAATATGTGAAAGTTGGATAATGGAGGGATTAAAAGTGTCAACATGTTAATTTATACCTCTGAATGACCTTTTAAAGAACCGAGAGTGTCACACCCCGACCTGCAGCGGAAAAGGTGATCGGGGCATGATTGGGTTATCATCAAAGCTCATGACATTTATTTTAACGTTTCATATTCATTAATACAATTTAATGGAAATTTACAATCATAATTACATCAATGACCTAAACATCAATCTAAGCTTCTTTGTTTTCTTCTAAGGCATTTCCTATGTTTTCCTTGCTTCATCCTGTTCACCTGTATCATGTGTAAAAGGGTTTTTGGATCAACAAAAAGTTGGCGAGTGAATCCTACGGAAAACATTTGAACAAGTTTATTTAATTGATTATGAAATAATGTGCACAACCACACATGAGTAAAAATAGATGTAACTTATTCATCAATCAATTTAATATTTAACAATACACACATGAACAATAATGGATCGTTTAGAGGCACGCGTTGCTCAACTCGTCTCTCACGAGGAACTGATGGGCCTAATGAATGAATTGCATAAACATGATAATATGAAAGACATAACTACAAATCATATAAACTCAATAATACACACATGAACAATAATGGATTGGTTTTGAGGCACGCGTTGCTCAACTCGTCTCCCACGAGGAACTGATGGGCTTAATGAATGAATTTCATATAGGTTGACAAAATGAAATACATAATCACAACAATATAAACAATCTAAGTTTAGATCACGATATGGTATGGCACAAGTTTAAATAAACGAGTTAATTATTTTGTGACACATGACACACCCCAAAACGTGTAATTAAAAAGGGGGAGTTGTAAGATTCACTCACAGTGGGTGCGTTCGGTTGATGATGTTGAATGCACGCGAAGTGGTTTTAACCACGAGTGAAATTAACCTAGATAAATAGCATTATGGTTCGGTAAGTAAACGGATTTTATTAATCCATTTTAGTAGGATTGTTGGGTGTATTTTTGTGAGTTTAAGGCTATTTTCTAACCTTAAAAATGTTATTTTTAAGTATTTTTAATTGATTTTTAATTAAAATAAATAAATAAAAATAATAAAAAAGTTGACTTTTTTGACCGTTGACCTTGACTGTTTGACCGGTTCGTATGCGTGTAAGTGTGCGCTGAGTGAGGCTCGAACCCGAGACCTCCCGTACGCGTGCACGCAGCTCTACCAACTGAGCTACGTGTCTAACCCGAAATATTTCTGTTTTTAATTATATTTATATATTAATTAGATTAATCCGAAAATCAATTTATTTCTAAAAAGATTTTACTGAATCGGACCGGTGCGCTCCACAGGTCTCGAACCCGGGACCTGTGGGTTGAGTTAACACACAGTCCACCGCTGGACTGTGTGTCTAACTTGTTAAATAATCCGATTTATATTATACTTATATACAAACTGAACATTTCCATTTCTGTCTTAAATAAAAAGTTTAATAATTATCCGGGCCGGTGCGGTAGCCCGGACTCGAACTCGTGTCCTGTGATTAAACATACACACAGTCCACCGCTGGACTGTGTGTCTATCTTGGTTATTATTCCGGTTATTATTATACTTAACATATACAGCGGTGACTCCGGTTCGGTTAACAAAAAGACATTTTTATTAAGGCAAGCATGCGTGGGACAAGATTCGAACTCGAGACGTTTACGTGTTTATTGTGCACACAGTCCTGGACTGTGTGTCTAACCCGAGTTATAACTTGGTTTTAATTATACTTATATGTTACCGAAACTTCGTCTTCTTCGTCAGTTTTAACCAGAAACGATGACTGACTGGTTCGAAGTTTTATTCATGTTTGTTAGTGTGTTTCAGTTAATTACAGGTGAGATATAAATAAAAAGAAAGAAAAATTAGGCGTAAGGTATACCGACTGGACTCCTCTGTTTCTCCGGCAGAACTCCGGCGACAGCAAAAGATTCCGGCGTCGTGTGTCTTGTAGCAGAGAGTCTTCAGCAAGCTTGAAAAGGATGTGGGTGACTTCGGTATAAGCTCAGGGGGTTCAGTAAAGCTCAGAAGTGAAGGGTTCGGTTTTCCGGCAATGAGCAGAAATTTTCCGGCGAGTGAAATTACGTCGGGTAAAGGTGCGGTTTTGAGCGAAAAAGCTTGCAGAGGTTTGAGGGGGTATTTATAAGGCAGGTTATCGATGAATTTGGTCAAATTTCCGACTTGATTCAAAGTCATTACGTTTTCCGGCGGTTATAGTTTGTGTCGCGGGTTCAGGCGTCGGTTATAACCGATGTGGGTTTAAAGTTTACGTTAAGAATGAAAGAAACCGTCCAATCTCGCGAGATCGCCGGGATTTCCGACGACTGAAATTTGGGCGCCGGTTTTGAATTCGGAAAACATGTTTTGAATTAATTGATTCTAATAATTAACAAGAAACACTAGTGGCGCAGTGGTTTAAGGGTTGAGTGTTAAGTCTGTTGTTTGACCCGGCTGACTGACCCGGGTTCGAAACCCGGCAGAAACATATTATTTTTATTTTCTTATTTTTAACAGTTTTTCAAAAAACTAATTATATATTCCCATATAATAATTAATTATGTATCGTTTAAAATTATTTTGGGCATTAAATTTGCAACGAAATTTTTAACTGATTGTTCGGTTAATAAACGGAGCGGGTTTGGTAAATATCCGTTTTTGACGGATGTTACAGTATCCCCTGCTTTTTAGAAATTTCGTCCCGAAATTTAAGTAGTGATATATTTGACTAAAAGAATGATGGTGTTTAGTTTGACAGTTACATGCTTAGAAAAGTAAGGGTTTAAGTTTTTGTTCGAGGCGGTAACGTTCCTTGTAAGGGTTAAGTACCCTATTACAGGAACCGCTTTTTGTTGCCTACTGTAAAAGTATTGATAAGCAGAATTGATTCGCTAACTATGATATCATGCATAAGAGTTTGGATATGTTTGGAAGGATATGGTTATATCCTAAGGCAAAACTTCTAATACTACAACCTACATGGAACTTCTCATAACCATCTAACAATACCTCTGATCCTTTGACAAGAATACTTATATATAGGAAGTACCAGCAGCGTATCCACCATATTCTTGTCAAATTTTCATTGGTTTTATCAGTAAGTTATGATTGGTTCTATGACTAAAGAACATAAATAAACACAACAACTAATATTTGAATCCACATTCTGATAGCATATATGTTTGAATGGTGACAGTTCCTCTCTCGTTTGTTATGATAGAGAGGTTAGTTTATGTAGAAATAGAACACAGTCCAATTTCTTTAAATAGCAAGGTGATATAAATGTAACACAAATTTTAACCAAGACAATACTAAATCCTACATGGAACTTCTCATAACCGCCTGATAATGCCTCTGATCCTTTGGCAAGAATACTTATATATAGGAAGTACCAGCGGCGTATCCACCATATTCTTGTCAAATTTTCGTTGGTTTTATCCGCAAATTATGATTAGTTACCAAGAAACTACTAAATCCTACATAGAACTTCTCATAACCGTCTGACAATGCCTCTGATCCTTTGACAAGAATACTTATATATAGGAAGTACCAGCGGCGTATCCACATATTCTCGTCAAATTTTCATTGGTTTTATCAGTGAATTATGATTAGTCCTATGTGACTCTACAACCAATACAACAAACTCATAAATACTTAAAATGAAAAATGTCTGTGCGATCAAGGCTCAATCAAACGGAGCCGATCGTATTGCATGTACTGAAAATGAAAATGTCTGTGCGATCAAGGCTCAATCAAGCGGAGCCGATCATATTGCATGTACTGGAAATAATAAATTTAATCTAAACAACAATCACACAAACAACCTATACATGGAACCTCTCATAACCGCCTGATAATGCCTCCGATCCTTTGACAAGAATACTTATATATAGGAAGTACCAGCGGCGTATCCACCATATTCTTGTCAAATTCTCATTGACTTTATCCGCAAGTTATGATTAGTTCTATGCGACTCTACAACAAACACAACAACCACAAGATACTGATAATGAAAATGTCTGTGCGATCAAGGCTCAATCAAACGGAGCCGATCGTATTGCATGTACTGAAAAATGAAAATGTCTGTGCGATCAAGGCTCAATCAAACGGAGCCGATCGTATGTGGGCACGCCAGGTTCAACCTCATAATGAAATGGGGAACATGCTCAACGCTCATAATGTAATGGGGGCGGCGGCCTATGAAATTGCATGTACTGAAATAATAAACAATAATTACTCAAACAGTCTACACATGGAACCTCTCATAACCGCCAGATAATGCTTCTGATCCTTTGACAAGAATACTTATATATAGGAAGTACCAGCGGCGTATCCACCATATTCTTGTCACAGTTTCATTGGCTTTATCATTAAGTTATGATTGGTTCTATGTGATTCTAAAACATAAAGAAAAACATAAAACTAAACGATTGGAGTCGAATCTGGATCTTCGGTGAAGAGGACTAGTTGGGTATCTTCGTTTGGGCCGTCATTATCTTCGACAGGATTGGCGTTGATGTTGAAGACTCTTCCCCTTGCTGGTGGCCTAGCGGTTGGGTTTTCTTGGTTTACTTGGTTAACTGGGTTTGATTGGGCTTGAGCGTTTATGATGTTAACCAATCGAGGGCACGTGTTTCTAAAGTGGGTAGGGTCGCCACAATTGAAACAAGCTCGAACATATGGGAACATGGGGTATTGGGGTTGTTGATAAGTTTGGACCATGTGTTGAGTAGGGGGAGAGATTTGGTTTTGAAAGGTGCGGCAAACCTTGCTCAAATGACCATAGCGTCCACAAGTTGCACATAGTCGACAAGGTAAGGTAAGGGGATGGTGATAAAAACAGTTGTTGCATCGAGGGTGAGGTCCAAGATATGGTTTCTTATTTGGGTAAGTTGAGTTGGGTGCCACTTGAGTGATTGGGATAGCTTGGATGGGTATGGCGTGTGAAATTGGTTGATTTCGTTGGATAGCAGCGAAAAGTTGCCCGTCTCTTTTTCTCTTAAAATTGGGTTGAGAAGGGGGTTCGGTTTGGGTGTAGTCGGAGGTTTCAGTCGATGCTTTATCCTTCTTCTTCTCCTCCTTGAAGTCTTTGTTCCGGATTCGGTTCTCGGTGAGCGCTGTTGCTAGCTCCATTGCTGCTTCCAAAGTTGCAGGCGAGGTACTTATTACAGAGTCTTGAATCTTTGACGGAAGACCACGAATGTAGTGCTCGATCAAACGGTAGAGGGGAGTGAACATGTTGGGAACCATTTGATGTAACTCGAGGAATCTTTTGTTGTATGTGGTGTGGTCTCCTTCCTTTTGCTTCAACGAATAAAATCCATCTTCTAATTTCTTGATTTCACTCCTTGGGCAAAATCGTCTGGTCATGATTTCCTTCAATTCATTCCAAGTTAAAGTCATAACGTCTTCATCACCTCGTTTGGCCTTTTTTGTATTCCACCAAGTAAGTGCTATCCCATATATTCGACCGGTAGCATATCGCACTTTGCGATCATCGGGACAATCGCAATTTAGAAAGGTGTTCTCCATTTCTTCAAACCAATGGAGGAGAGCGGTGACGCCTTCAGTCCCTTTGTATTTCGGAGGGTCGCATGATTTGAAATGCTTGTAGGTGTATTTAGTGGTATTTGGGGGAGAGTTGATAATGTTTTGGTTTTCTTGATTGACAGGATTAGCGGTAAGTGCTTGTTGTACTTGGATTACAATGTTGGGTATTACGGCAGCCATTTGTTGAGCGATTAGGGCAGCCATGCGCTCGCGGGCTTTTCCTGCTCTCATCTTCCTACGGGCGTGGTTAGAAGACATCTACAAGGAATACATGTCAAGAGTATGAGTTGGATGCTTTTGGGATCATGGGTCGCATTCAGGAATGAACGTTCATAAAATAATTATAGAAAAATAAATCTACTACATCCATAGGATGTCTTGGGCTTTGCTCGCCATTAGGCCCTACATGCCGCCATACTTCACCTTCGTAATCATGTGGGCCCCCATGAATACCGGGTTTTTCATATGGTTCGCATGGGTTTGCCTGGTTGCGTACACTAAAACCCGGAGAAAATCGAGAAATATGTATACAACGTGTGATATTCGGAATGTGTCCAGGTGTAGACACGGTGACACCTCAAAGTGGGGTTAGTTCGAACGACGTTTGGTGTGGCATGCTTTGGCCTAATAGGTCCTTCGTACTCTCATCGTTAGTCCCCAGGTAGGCAAACTGGTCCGTTATATTGGATTTATACGAATGCCAACCTAGACAGGACGTTCCGACTACCGGTACTTGTACCCTTCCAGTTACTACATGCCCGTCGCAGAACTTACTTTGATAAGATTTGAAAATTGCAACAAAATCTTTGAATAATGAGAGTATGAAAATGAATTGAATATATGAACATTGATATATGTATAATGAATATGTATATAAGTATGTATGTTTGACAGTAAGTATAAACAAATATGAAACAAATAAATATCACACGTTTGTATGTAACCACCTAATTAATTAAAATTTAGGCAGACTATAGTATAGGCTCTAAGGGTCTAATAACCTATCCTATATCCCTATAGTCATGGCTCTGATACCAATCTGTCACACCCCGACCCGCAGCGGAAAAGGTGATCGGGGCATGATTGGGTTATCATCAAAGCTCATGACATTTATTTTAACGTTTCATATTCATTAATACAATTTAATGGAAATTTACAATCATAATTACATCAATGACCTAAACATCAATCTAAGCTTCTTTGTTTTCTTCTAAGGCATTTCCTATGTTTTCCTTGCTTCATCATGTTCACCTGTATCATGTGTAAAAGGGTTTTTGGATCAACAAAAAGTTGGTGAGTGAATCCTATGGAAAACATTTGAACAAGTTTATTTAATTGATTATGAAATAATGTGCACAACCACACATGAGTAAAAATAGATGTAACTTATTCATCAATCAATTTAATATTTAACAATACACACATGAACAATAATGGATCGTTTAGAGGCACGCGTTGCTCAACTCGTCTCTCACGAGGAACTGATGGGCCTAATGAATGAATTGCATAAACATGATAATATGAAAGACATAACTACAAATAATATAAACTCAATAATACACACATGAACAATAATGGATTGGTTTTGAGGCACGCGTTGCTCAACTCGTCTCCCACGAGGAACTGATGGGCTTAATGAATGAATTTCATATATGTTGACAAAATGAAATATATAATCACAACAATATAAACAATCTAAGTTTAGATCACGATATGGTATGGCACAAGTTTAAATAAACGAGTTAATTATTTTATGACACATGACACACCCCAAAACGTGTAATTAAAAAGGGGGAGTTGTAAGATTCACTCACAGTGGGTGCGTTCGGTTGATGATGTTGAATGCACGCGAAGTGGTTTTAACCACGAGTGAAATTAACCTAGATAAATAGCATTATGGTTCGGTAAGTAAACGGATTTTATTAATCCATTTTAGTAGGATTGTTGGGTGTATTTTTGTGAGTTTAAGGCTATTTTCTAACCTT
>CAMTDV010000731.1:0-13107 GCA_947069175.1 Scalesia atractyloides | reverse complement strand
TTCACAGGATTAGCTTGTGCTTGCGCGTTGATGATGTTCACTAAACGCGGACAGGTGTTGCGAAAACGGGTTGGATCACCGCAGTTAAAGCAGGCTTTGACGGTGGCATCATGGGGTAATTGGGTTGGTAAAAGGGTTGGGCCATTGGTTGAGCAGGTGGTAGCAGTAGAGGTTATTGGTAGGGAACTTGGCCCACTATTTGGTTGTTAAGTTGGGATTTTGGTTGATTGCGGGCTGGTCTTTGAAGAGAGTGGCAGGTTTGGATTGTATGACATGCATGGCCACAACCTGTGCAGTGGAGACATGGGTTCTCAAGAGGGTGGTGGTATTGACATCGATTGCATTTTCGGTGAGGTCCTATATACTGTTTCTAGAATGGAGCGGTAGGAGGAGCAACTTGGGTGATTGGAGCGGCGGCAATGGGTTGGTTGGTTTGGGTGACAGTAAAGTTCTTCCCATTTTGCTTTCTCTTGCCAGCGAATCGAGAAGAGGATCCAGTTTGGGTTGGGGTAGGGGTTTCAGTTGGTGTTTTATCTTTCTTCTTCTCGTCTTTGAAATCCCTGTTCCTGATATGATTTTCGGTGAGCTCAGTAGCTAGCTCCATAGCTGCCTCCAGAGTTGCAGGTGTAGTACTCATCACGGAGTCCTGAATCTTCGAAGGAAGACCCCGAATGTAATGCTCGATTAGACGGTAGAGGGGAGTGAACAAATTGGGAACCATTTGATTCAACTCGAGAAACCTCTTGTTGTAGGTTATATGATCTCCCTCTTTCTATTTCAGGAAGTAGAACTCATCCTCCAGCTTTTTAATTTCGCTTCTTGGGCAGAAGCGTCTTGTCATAAGCTCTCGAAGTTGTTCCCAAGTTAGGGCTACTGCGGCTTCGACGCCCCTTCTGCTTTTTCAGCATTCCACCAAGTAAGTGCTACCCCATACAAACAACCAGTAGCATAACGAACCTTACGGTCGTTGGGACAGTCACAGTTGAGAAAAGTACTCTCCATCTCTTCAAACCATCAAAGGAGAGCAGTGACCCCTTCAGTTCCTTCGTATTTTGGAGGGTCACATGAGTTGAAGTGCTTGTAAGTGCACTTGGTGGTGTTTGTGGGAGGGTTGGCAGCATTTTGACCCTCTTGGTTGATTAGATTGACAGGATTAGCAAGCTTGTTGAACTTGAATTACGATATCGGGGATCACGGCGGCCATTTGTTGGGCTATTTGAGCAGCCATGCGCTCTCCGGATCTTCCTGATCTCCTACCTCCACAAGAGTTCCTAGAAGACATCTACAGGAAATACGTAACGGGATTATGAGTTCGGCATATAGGTGTCGTGTGTCTCATAGAGTTTTGAAATAAAATTAAACATTCACAAACTAAATGAGAAAATAAATCCACTACATCCGTAGGATGTCTTGGGCTTTACTCATGTTTGGGGCCCCATATGTCCCCCATACTTGGCCTAGGTAGTCATGTGGGCCCCATGACTACTGGGCTTTGTAGGGTTCACATTGGTTTTGTCCTGTTAACACTCGCATCACCCAATGAAAATCGTAAAACATGATTGCGAGTTGTGAGGTCGGAAGGTGTCCTGGTGTAGACACAGTGACAACTCAAAGTGGGGTTAGTTCACACGACGTTTGGTGTGGCATGCTTTGGCCTAATAGGTCCTTCGTACTCTCATCGTTAGTCCCCAGGTAGGTAAACTGGTCCATTATTTTGGATTTATACGAATGCTAATCCTAGACAGGACGTTTCGACTACCGGTACTTGCACCCTTTCAGTTACTACATGCCCGTCGTAGAACTCACTTTGACCGGATTAAAAAAATAAAAAAATACATCACAATTTTTTGAAAAGAAAGGCAAGAAAGTGTTTAAAGGTGTGAGAATCGAGATGTGCGTTATGACGGTAACATATGCATATATATAAACACATTATACTGACAATATTTACAACACATTGAATGTCACACAAAGCCATATAGTGATTGAAGTGCTTGCATGTAATTGTGTGTAAGAGGAAATATGAAACGAATAAATGTCATAAGTTTGCATCTAACCAACTTATCATGTAAGCAAATAAATTCAAATTGACTATAGTATAGGCTCTAAGGGTCTAATAACATATCCTATATCCCTATAGTCAAAAGCTCTGATACCAATCTGTCACACCCTGACCCGCAGCGGATATGGTAGTCGGGGCATGATTAGGTTTTCATTAAAGCTCATGACATTTACTATTATAAAAGTTTCATATTTATTATTCCCAATTAAGATGAAATATTCAAATCAACACATAATCCATTCAAACACAAAATGTTCTAAACAAGACTTTCAAGTAACGTTTTATTTTTCTTTTAAGGCCCATGTCCTATGTGTTCCTTGCTTCAACCTAATCACCTTTATCATGTGTAAAAATAGAGATTTGGGTCAAGATAAGTTGGCTAGTGAATCCCATTTAATCATTAAGAAAAATGATATGTTTATTATCTTTGATAAAAATGTGCATTAACCAAATATAAGAAACGTATATGCCATATAATTCATAAACCATATAATCAACTAGCAATGTACATGTGAGCACGATCAGCGATGTGCTGTGAGATCAAGGCTCAATCAAACGGAGCCAATCTAAAATATTAGGCAATGCGACGTTCCACCCTTAATAACGGAGAACAAGTGGGCCTAATGTGAGAGCTTGACTGTAATGAGAAATATAAACACAAATAACGTAAAACAATAACATCACATAGCGCGTTATATCACATAATGGTAATAGCACGACGTTTAAATTAGTGAGATAAACATTTGCGACACATGATACACCCCAAAAACATGAATAAAAAGGGGAGTTGTAGAAATTCACTCACAGTGGGTGCGTCTAGGAGTTGATGATGATTGTGCACGATTGAGATATCGAACAGTGAGAAAGCTAACCTATGTATTCACATAATAAATTCAGTAAATATATATTTCTTTTTGGTCGACATTAGTGTTTTTACTTGGTTTATTATTTACACAACTTTATTAGATATCTAAGATAATTTTTATTGTATTTATTACAATTTTTATGTGCTAAAAAAGATTATTTGATTATATATTTTTTTATAGTTTTTAAGAAAGAAATAATCAAAAGTTCAATTAAAAAATATGTTTCTTTTTGGATCGAACCGGCCGAACTATACGCTGCGTGTGGGGATCGAACTTGAGACATCTCGTTTACATGCACGCAGCTCTACCAATTGAACTACGTGTCTAACCTGAAATATATTGAAATTTAATTACATTTATATACTTACCGAAATAAACCTTTTTTCGATTAATTAAAAAGGTTTATTTTATTATAAGGACTGTGCATGGAACAGGACTCGAACTCGCGACCTGAGCTTCGTGTTGCACACAGCCCGACCAATTGGGTTGTGTGTCTAACCCGAAGGATATAAGATTTTAATTAATCTTATATACTAACTGAGTTGTTTTATATATAAGTTATAAAAAGGTTTGTAATATATAGGGAATTCAGAAACGTGTATAAGACTCGAACCGGTGACCGTATTGTTTGTATGCACACAGTCCACCACTAGACTATGTGTCTAACCCGGTTTAAATACCGGTTTTAATTTCTCTTAAACACAGCCCCCACTTCATCTTTTTTTGTTTCAAGAAAACATTAAACTGACAAATCCAATTGAATCTGTTTTGCTTGAATACGCTTATATTGTTTACACAATATATCAATAGGATAAAGAAATGAAGAAAGAGTGAAGATTATACCAATTGAAGCTACTGTGATATTCCGGCAATTTTTCAGGCGAAACTTTGATTTCCGGCAAAATGTAATTTGAAAACAGAGGTCGCTAGAGAGTTAAAGTGAGTATGTGTGTGTCCTTATTGAGTTTCTGCAACCTCTATTTATAGAGAAAGGTAGTAGTATGGTTTAATTTTTTGGTTTCGGTCAAAAGTTAATGGTCGTGATGATTGCATAACTGATTTCGATGAATTGACTTAGAAATTGAGTCTAGTTGCACAATTAGAAACGGTTTAACGAATTGATTGTTAAGGAAAATGGCTATTGTGATGATTGCCCGAATTCAAGCGTGACTGTTACAGGCGGGTTAGTTCAAAAAGATGACTTGAATAAGACGTTTTAAAAGATTTATTCGTTGGTCTTGTTCAGATGTTGTGTGTGTGCTGCAGTGGTGTGTTGTGTGTGCTGCTGGAGTGGAGACCCGGGTTCGATCCCGCGGTCCACTCTTTATTTTGTTTTTAATTTAATAAATTTTGTTTATATTTTAATTATTATTCTTAATTTATTAGCTCTACTATTATTTATTTTGCTACTATCCTAATATTTATTAAACGACGAACATAAGTTCTAACAAAATATCATAACATATACTCAATTACAAACAAAGCGGGGTTTAGAACCCGTTTTTCGTTAGATGTTACATGGCACAACCCATGTGGTCTCTTGTAATGGTTAAGTTCAAATTAATAACATGACGGGTATTTAGCGGGTGGTTATTTGGGAATAATCCGTCTAAGAAACTTACGTTTGTACATATTGCATACCATACCCTTTGTACGTGAGATTTTGAGCCACTTTTATACATCATATATGCATATATTTCTTTGGTTGAGTAGACCCTTAGTCGCGTATTGTAGAACTTGTAACTTTTGATGCGTTTGAGACCATAGACCGAATACGAGCACAAGAATGATTAAGGCGTTAGGTATACCTTTTCCTTTTACACCATTTATACATCCTTACCCGAAATTAATCCCTTAGTCGCCAACTTTGAGCTTAAACCTTTCATTTGACCAACCTATTTAGCCTTTGACCGTGTAGCCTTTTATTTTTAACCCATGGTGTTGAAAATTCGATTTTAGGTTTAGTTGAAAAAAAAGAAAGAAAAGAAAAGAAAAGAAATTGATGAAAAATCATTGAGAAAAGAAAAAAAAATATGTATTGATAGTTTGTTGAATAAAAGGCAAAAATTTTTGCCTCTTAGTTTTTTATTCATAGTAGTTGTTGATATAATAGTTGTGTTGTAATAAAAATCGAGTTTTCATCGCCTTAGCCACTTTCAAAATATCCTATTTCAAGCCCTTAGCCTAGCCCGTTACAACCCATCAAAGACCTTTTGACTTGTGCTTAGTGTTTGTGTTCGATGGTGGAGAATGATTGAGTTGTAAGCCTATGTGGGTATGTGTTCTAATCGGGTTGAGTGATTACATCAAAAGTGCTAATGCATCATCTATTAGCCAATTTAAAACCGAGTGTATAGAACATTGTGAGAGGTATGTATGATTTGTGAGTTTCAAGGGCGGGTTGATCTTGGATAATTATCTTTATGTGATTAATCACTTTACTGCTAAATGTTTGAAAAACTGTTAAGATTTTGAACCGGGCATGACAATAGACCTTAGATTACTTCTCAAGAATGGGAAGTGTGTTTCTCGTTCTACCCACGTGAAAGTTAAAAACAGATTTGCTTGAGGGCAAGCAAAAGACAAGTGTTGGGATGTGATACGTGGTCGAAACCGATGATGAATCGTATTTAAGTTTATGTTTTTACATGACTTTTGGTTTCGAATGGCTTACCTTTGATTAGAATTGTGTTTTGAAGGTCTAACGGAGTTTAAGGAGCTATTCGGGAGCCTTACGGAATCAACGGGGAATTGGAAATGAAGAAAACGGAAACCAAGAGTTGGGCTTAGCGTCGACGACACCCAAATGAGCCGTCGGCGACGCCCCTTGGTTATTCGTGTCGGCCAGAAACTCGTGTAGACAGCCTATTAAGGCGTGGCAGAAAACGGAAAATCTAGAGGGCATTGTTGACGCCCTCCAGAAAGTGCTATTGCTGAATTTTGTTTGATGAGTGTTTTAAATGAGTTATAACCCACTTTTTGGGTTTTTCAAAGGGGGTTACGAGTTTTGGGAGATTTGAACTTGTTCTTGGAGCCAAGAATCATCCAAGCTTCATCTTGGGAATCACCAATTCACATTAATCATCGAATCCATCATCCTCATCATTTCTAACCCTAATCCACTACCATCATCATCTTCATCCATCTATCAATCCATTCATTCTCACCATTAAACCTAAACCCTAATCACCTTCCATCATCATCACCAAGCTCCAGATGTCAATGTTCAAGCTTTCATCACTCGTTGATCAAATCCTGCACCATGAGCGTCTAATTTCTTTGGTTTCACCCCGGTGTAGATTTTGTGAGTTCTAGGGTTTGACATTGTTTTGAGAATTGATTTGTGACAATTTGTGATTTGATTTTGAAACCTATGATAATTGACTTGCATTTGTATTGAATTCATGAATTGTTGAATGAAGATTAAATTTGACTTTGTGAAATGTTTATGTGCAATCATGCCTTGTCTAGGTTAGAGTTTACTTGTTTGTGATAACAAAGTGCATTGTCGTCCGTTGTTCATAACATCGATAGCTTTTGGCATCTAAATCACGTAACACTAAATTTGTTGGTCATTGTTACAAATGAATTGAACTTAAAACGTGTAGGAATCCTAAACTTGTTGGTCATTGTTACATTACCGAACCGGGTGTGAACCTTGTTCTCAAATCATTGTTTTAATCTATTAATTAAGTTTTCATGCAAGTATTCAAGTTTTTAGTAGTTAAGTAATAAAAATCAAATTGGTCGGAGCATTCCGACATCTCTTTCAAACACACAAAATTAATCAAAATATTAGCAAGCTTCATAATTCGTGACAATTTGTTAAAATCAATCTTGTCTGCAAACAAACCACAAACTCTTCGTGGTTCGGCCCCTTACTACCACTAACACATTGTTAAGGGTAATTTGGGATTATAAATTTTATCTTTGACCGGGGCGTGACACTCCGATCACCCCATGCTCAAAGGGCAAGACCCCGTGTCTTCTTCTTATTTGTCTTCATTTAATGATTTATATTAGTCCGTATGCACACAAGTCATCGTGTGTTAGAGGCACGGCCCCGTGGTCTTGTACTTGCTATACTATAAGGGATTTTGCATATCTGGGAGTTGACCCCGGCCCGTGTCTGTAAGACACGACCCATGTCTCTTGTCTGCTTTTTTTTGTCTTTTCTTCATGGATTTTACAGTGGGGCACGTCCCCGTGCTTGTCTTCTGATTTGTTGTTTTGGCCTTGGGGTGAAGCTCGAAGGGTCGGTATGATGTGCCAACATCTCTACTTTTGTATTTATTTTTGGTTTTTGCAGTTAATTTGTTCCTTTTGTTCATTTAAGCTCTTTTAATCCTGAAAATCAGAAGTATACAAAGAAACACACTTTTTTCCCACATTAGTACATAAGACGATTGATTTAATACGGTATTTGATAGAATTTATATGTTGCACTTGGCGCATATCAACCTTCATATCTGAGCTCCTGAAATTCAAGACACAGATAGCCAGATTACCAACTTACCTGAATTGGAGAGGAACTTTCAGGTGGATCCGTCTCTTCAAGAAGTCAGCTTGCAATCCCAAACCTCTAAATCCATCATGTCTTCAGGTAATTGTTAACTTTTATCTTTCTACACATTCAAGATCTTAACTTTTTTTACTACAGATGTAGGATCTCAACCCACTAGTTGCTTCGGCCTCAAGAACTCCTCAACGTTGCCGATGAAGTACCCTTAGTAAAGAAAGAAATTCCTGGTCCTCTTTCCATCAAGCTTAGGATCCTCCCTCTGCATTCAAAATTTGCTTCGAGTAAAAAGCGTAAGATCCCTGAGGTAATGGATCTTGAAGCTTTTGATAACATGGACCTGAAAGAGATAACAAAAAAGCTTCAAACTATTCAAAGCATGGTAAGTATAATTTTAATAATTAATTTCAAATTTAAATCGCCTTTAATATGTTTTGATTCTCTTCATGCAGGGCCTCGCCAAGATCCTTTCCACCTATGATGAGCAAATTGCTGAGTATGTTTAGAAAATCGCTGACCAAGAGCTATTGGCCAAACACAAAGGTAAACACTGCAAAAGCATGTGTGCTTTGCTTGAGGCTTCCCAAAAAAATGCTAGGATCTCCAGATTGCCCACCAGGCTTACTCAAGGATTTTGTAACTGAAGCTAAAAGATCCACCGCTCTTACCATCTTCCAGTCTCAGATTCAGGTGTACGAAAGGCCATGGGATTTAAGATAAAGACTTCGGATATCAAAAAGTGGAAGACAGTGGTTGCTAGGCTAGGGGTCAAGCTGAGGTTCTTCATGAGGCAGAAAGAGCTGAGGATGCTGGTGGTCAGAAAGCAGGTGAGGATCCTGAAGGTGAGGCTACTGGAGGTGAGGGAGATAAGGTGTAGGTTTTAATGGGGCAATGATGGATATTGATGCCTAGGTCGGAGCCCCACTTTTTAGGTATTTATGGTGGTGTGATTATGGTTGTGTTTCCAAAAACAATTTATTTTCTGTTTCTTTTGCTTATCCCATTAACGGGAGTTGAACAATATTCTAACAATTGTGATTTGGGTGGAGGAGCTCAGGTTTTGAGAAAACCAAAATCACTGGTAGGATCCTTAATGATTTTGAACAATCAGTGCCTTGTCCTGCATGACTTATTATTCTGAAAAACTTAATTTAGTATCTGTAAACTTAGTTTAGAATACTTAGAAAAACAAACTCTTTTTTTAAAAACCATCTATTTTAGAACAAGCCACTTCAGCATGTATGCTTATATAAAAATAAAGGATCTAATTACACCTGATCTTGCCCCCAGTTTACTTTTAGGATTCTGAACTTGAGACTACTAGGGATCCTGATACCATACAGGATCCTTTGAAGTTTTGATAAACCTTGAAGACAAATTATTATTAAGATCTTAAGATAGCATGAAAATACTATATCCTTTGAGTAGCATGAAAATACTACAACCATATGATAGCATAAAATGCTATTAACTTGGGTTAAACCACTTCGGACTAGCCAAACTTTGATAGTGAGAAAACACTATGATCTTGGAACCAGCCTGGTGTGTAACATGCCCATGTTACTCCATTGATAAAATTTGTAATAATCCTATGTATAGCCAATAGTAACGAAATTGTCAGCCACATATTTCTATATGAACTGGTCCCGTCGCCTTGAACTATACATGGACAACGCGCGCTCCTGGCGGGGTGTTGAAACCCAATCTCGTAAAGGAGGCCAGAAGGCAGCTCCAAACCTTAGAAGGGATTATATATCTTAAACTTAGAAAAGATGGCCAGTCTCTAACTTCGAGTGAGGATCCTTAAGGACTATGTTCTGTAAAACCCTTGAATACTTTGTGAGGGAGGGTGTTAGCTTGGCTAACACCCTCTGATGATTAAGTCAGTAATTTGATTTGAAATAAATAAATAAATATAATAGAAATCGGATTAGAAATCATACTAGGGATCCTAGAGGTTTAGGATACTAATTATAAAGGATCCTGATTTCAAGCTACATGAAGTAAAGCTTAAGATGAATAGCATTCTAGGATCTTGGCAGAATCTCTCCTTCCATAGTAGATAACCAATATGCCCCTTTCCAGCTTCTAAATCAATGAAGTATGGTCCTTCCCATTTTGGAGCAAACTTCCCATCAGTAGGATTGGAGGTATTCTAGAATGCTTTCCTAAGAACCATATCTCCAACTTGAAATCTACGTATCCTAATATTCTTGTTGTAAGTTTTTGCTATCCTTTATTGGTATGCAGCAATCCTGACCTTTGCCTGCTCCCTTAACTCATTACTACTTCAAGATCCTCAGCTAAAGCTCAATCATTGGTTTCTTGGGATTGTAAGTGAGATCTTGCAGTAGGGATTACCATCTCTGTTAGGATCATGGCTTCAGTTCCAGAAACCAAAGTGAACAGAGATTGACAAGTAGCGTTCTTTGTGATTGTTCTATCTGCCCAAAGGACAAATGGTAGTTCCTCCGCAAATTTTCTTTCTTTGCTCCCAACTTCTTCTTAAGATGGTTGATGATAATCTTGTTGCTGGATTCTACTTGACCATTTGCTTGAGGATGCACTGGTGTTGAAGTAATCATTTTGATTCCCCAACTTTCACTAAAACCTGTAGTCCTTCTTCCAATAAACTGAGATCCATTATCGTAAATACTCTCTACATAAACTCCAAACATGGTCATGATGCTGCGTTTAATAAAGGATATAACTTCTTTTCCCTGACTTGAGAAAAAGCTTCAGCTTCTATCCATTTGGAAAAAATAGACCATCATAGTCAACAAAAACAGTTTCCCCCCTGGTGCCTTTGGAAGTTTACCGACAATATCCATTCCGCACTTCATGAATGGCCATGGAAAGATTATTGGATGCATTGGTATAGCAAGCTGATGAAGGATGTTGTTGTATCTTTGGCAAGCATCACACTTCTAGGAATACAACAAGGCATCTCTCTTCATAGTTGGCTAGTAATATCATGTTCTCAGGATGCTAGAGAAAAGTGCTCTACCCCCGGTGTGATTACCACAATCTCCTTCATGAATGTCCTTTAAAAACTCTTGTGCCTCAAGTTCCTCCAAGCACCTTAAATATGGACCTACAAGAAATTTTCTATACAAAATATTTTGGAAAACAATAAAACGATATACCTTCATTCACCCTTGGATTCTTTTTTTCCTTACTGATCTCTCCATTTTGAATGTATTGTTTAATAGGAAACATCCAGGATCTCTAAATTGTTTCAGGATCTTTGAGTCGGCGATACTGACGCTTCATTAGGATCCTGAAGTTCTAAGTTGGATACTTGATCCTTTTCCTGAGTCACTGCTCTTATTACTGGATCCAAGATGTGAAGGATGGGTATTTTCGTTCCTTCTAGGATCCTAAGGGTTGAGGCCATGTTTGCCAAAGCATCAGCTTCAACATTTTCTTCCCTAGGAACCTAGATAATACTAAATGTTTCAAATTGTGTGGATAAAGTTTTCACAATCCCAAGATATTGAACTAACTTTTCCCTTTTCACTTCATAAGATCCATTAAAATGATTAGCAATTAATAAGGAATCTACAATAACCTGAAGATACCTTACCTTCATCTCCTTAGCTAGTTGTAGACATGCAATCAGAGCTTCATACTCTGCTTCATTGTTTGTGGCTTGAAAATTACAAAATATAGACTGGGTAATATGCCCCCCCTGTGGCGATTTCAGTAGGATCCTTAATCATATTTCCCTAACATGTGAAGCCCCATTAGTATATAAGACCTAATTTTCTTTATCTTCTTCTAATTGTTGGACTTCTAAGTCAGCTTCTTTTTCAAGATCCTAACTGAAATCATCCACAAAGTGTAAGTCCTGAATAATTCAGATCCAACAACGATATTAAACAATCACCAAGGATGGGCGAAATCCAAACTTGATTTATTCAAGAAAACGGAAAATAAGAGAATTGAGATGAACAAGAATAACACACGAATCACTTTCAAACTTGCATACGATTCTATTAATACGAATAGCAAAACCATCTGATACAAGTTCTTCAGACCTCTCAGTCTCTCTCTCTCTCTCTAGAATGATGGAGGCTACCAAAGTTCTCTCTAAAAGCTTAACCCTAATTATGACATGATGTTCCTTATATACCTAGGGTTTTCCTATGCCCCTCATGGGCTTCCCTTGGGCTTGCCTGGCGTACATGGCCTATGGCATGCCCAAGTAACCTAAAAAGGTCCAAATCTAATACAAATAACACAGTTAATCCCAGTTAGCTACATAGACTGTTGCGTATATTTGATGCGTCAGTCTCACACTTCTAGGACCTAACACAAAGTCCGCTAGAGCATGTGATTTGTTCATGGATCATAGACTATATCGTAGGCACTTAATTTTACCGACCACATAGCCATTCTTCTTGACATTTCAGGTTTCCTAAGGAGAGACTTAATTGGATAGTTGGTTTTAAAATGTATTCTATGTGTTTCAAAATAATGTCTTAGTTTAGTTGATGCCATAGCTAAAATAAGTTTCTTTCTAAATAAAAGTACCTGGTTTCGCCGTCTAGCAAGCTTTTACTTACATAGTACACCAGGTGATGTTGACTATCATGATCCATAACCAGGTTCGCACTAATAGCATGCCTTGATATGCTAGATATAGCGTTAATGGTTCTTCCTTTTCTAGTTTTATCAGCAACAGAGCCGTGGACAAGTACCTCTTGAGTTCATGAAATGCCTCTTCATGTTTCTAGCTCCATTTAAATTTCTTATTCTTCCTTAGGATCTCATAGAATTCTTTGCACCTTTCTGAGTATCTTGATATGAACGTGTTTAGAGCTGCTATCCTCCTTGTTAATCTTTGAACATCTATGACACTGGCTTATGATCCTAAGTTTAGGATCGTATTAATTTGCTCTAGGCTTGCTTCAATCTCCCTTTTTGTAACCATGTATCCTAGAAACTTCAAGCCTAAGGATTCAGCTTCACGTTATAGTGATCCAGGATTTCAAAGGCTTCTTTAAGATCTTTAAGATGATCTTCAGCTTTCTTTGATTTCACCACCATATCATTGATGTATACTTCCATCGTGTCCCCCAGCTTGTCTTTAAACATCATATTCCCTAACCACTAATAGGTTGCACCTGCACTTTGTGAGTCCCAAAACAGATTCGGATCACAGTGGTTGATTGTTTTCACCCAAACAACTATGGATTAGTTGTTTGAATGTCAAATACTAAGAAAAACCAAGCAAAGAAGATGAAGAATCTTGTTTGGATCAAACAACTAGTGTTGTATATGAAATCTCAATAACATGTAATCAGTAACAGCACCTTGATATTCAGATGAAAGCACAATAGCAAAAATCACAACACAAGAAGATCACCAAAATCTGTCCAAGAAACTTGGACATAACTTCATTGAACATGGTATTTATACAGACTGATCACCCAACGTATTTATTAAATACGCTGGGCAGTTAATTACGCCGCGTACATAGATGTTTCACAAAATGACACTTTTGACCATTTTGTTTTTCTAACTATTACAGAATCAGCTCAAACTATGCTTTATCAAGTACTAACGGTCTCCAAAAGTTCCAACAATATCCCCCCTAGACTGTTGCGTGCTTAATTTTCTTCAATCTTGTTTCCGAGCATCAGGGTCTGCGGCTG
>CAMTDV010000730.1:0-13347 GCA_947069175.1 Scalesia atractyloides | reverse complement strand
TTGCAGAGAAATTGGGGAGTGGAAGTTATGAAAAGAAAAGGCTAAACAGAAGGGTTTTATCCCGTCTGCAGATAGACACGGCCTCGTGTCAAATTTTTTCTTTATTCCCTTGTTTCTCTGTCCACTGGGTTCTTAGGTTTGTTTTACCTGGCATGTAGACTTTTTACGCGTGTTACATTCTCTCAAAATATACATACAAGATGGATTATTAAAACAAAATAAATATATACAAGTTTGTTAGTGTTTTTCTCATCACTTGTCTACCTCTTCCAAGGTCATTTCTGTTTCCTCGCCCTCAAAGAATCCTTCATATAATTTAAGCCTTTGTCCATTTATGTTGAATGGCTCTCCATCTGGAGGTTTAATATCTATTGCACCATGGGGGTAAACTTTTGTGATGGTAAAATGTCAGACCATCGAGACTTAAGTTTTCCCGAAAAAGACGTAGCCTTGAGTTAAAGAAAAGTATTTGATCTCCCTCTCTGGATTCGTTAGGTCCGCTTATATATTTATCGTGTATTCTTTTTTAGCGTTCCTTATAGATTTCTGAGTTGAAATATGCTTGAATTCTCAATTCGTCTAACTCATTTAACTGGTGTAGGCGATCTTTTCCTGAAATTTCTTGGTCTAAGTTTACATTTTTTAACGCCCAATATGCTCTATGTTCAATTTCTACTGGAAGATGATCATTTTTTTCCATAGACTAACTTATATGGTGTGGTACCTATTGGTGTTTTATAAGTTGTTCGAAATGCCCATAAAGCATCGTCTAATTTGTCTGACCATTCTTTTTTATTTTAACATACAGTTTTTTCTAGGATTATTTTTAGACCTCGATTTGTTACTTCAGCTTGATCATTGGTTTGAGGGTGATAGGCCATCGAGAGACGATGGTAAACCCCATAACGTGGTAGAGTTTTTTTTCATTTTAAGATTACAAAAGTGAGTACCTTTTATCACTAATTAGGGTTGTTGGAGTTCCAAATCATGAGTATAGCTTTTTCAGAATTTTACCACTACTCTCTCATCGTTGGTTGGAAGAGTTTCAGCCTCGGCCCATTTAGAAACATAATCGACAACCACCAAAATATCTTTGTTTCCTCTCGAATGTGGGAGTGGTCCCATAAAATCCAATCCCTATACGTTGAAGATTTTGAAAATAAAGATGTTATTTTGCGGCATTTCGTTTCTTCTTGATATGTTGCCTGCCCGTTGGCAGGCATCCCATGTTTTGACCAATACATAAGCATTCTTATGTATTGTGGGCCAATAAAATCCTACATCATACACTTTTCGTGCGATGCTGGTTACTCCATGATGTCCTCCACATGGTCCTTCATGACAATGGTGGAGAATTTGTTTGGCTTCACGACCATGGACGCATCATCGAATGAGTTGATCTCCACAAATTCTGAAAAGATATGTGTCTTCCCAAAAATAGTGTTTTACATCTGCGAAGAATTTATTTCGTTGATGATAAGATAACCACTTGATGATAGTGCCACTAGCTAAGTAGTTAGAAAAATCTGCGTACCAAGGTTCTTCTTCGAATTCTACCATTTCTAAGGTTTCTGTGGGGAATATTTCATTGATGAGTTCTTCTCGAGTTCCTTCCAAGGCAGGGTCTTCAAGACGAGATAGGTGGCCAGCGGCAGTGTTTTATACACCTTTTTTATTTTTTATTTCTATGTCGAATTCTTGAAGGAGAAGAATCCATCTTATAAGACGTGGTTTTACGTCTTGCTTTTTGAAAAGGTATCGAATGGCAGCGTGATCTGTATAGACTATAGTTTTGGAGAGCACGAGATAGGATCGGAATTTATGAAATGCAAATACTACAGCTAGTAACTCTTTTTCAGTGGTTGTGTAATTTTCTTAAGTGTCTTTAAGATTTTTACTAGCGTAATATATGGGGTGAATTTTTTTTCTTTTCGTTGTCCCAAGACTGCTCCAACTGCATAATCCCTTGCATCGCACATAATTTCAAATGGAAGTTTCCAGTTTGCCTGAGGGCAAGAAATGATGTCGTGCAATCCTTGTCAAAGATGAATGAGGCATCTTTTTCAAGTAGCTTAGTTAGAGGTCGAGAAATTTTAGAAAAGTCTTTGATAAACCGCCTATAAAATCCGGCATGTCCTAGGGAACTTCGAATGGCTCGAACGGACGATAGAGGAAGAAGTCAAGAAATTGTATCAATTTTAGCGTGATCGACTTCCATCCCTGCATTAGAGATTTTGTGACAGAGTACTATCCCCTCAGTGACCATTAAATGACATTTTTCCCAATTAAGGGCGAGGTTAGTCTTTCACATCTTGATAGCATTCGTTCAAGGTTGTCGAGGCATTGGTCAAATAAGTCGCCAAAGATAGAAAAATCGTCCATGAAGACTTCCATGGTTTTTTCTATCATGTCGTGATAAATGGCTACCTTACAACGTTGGAATGCTGCAGGTGCGTTGCATAGACCAAATGACATGTGTCGATATGCGAAGGTTCCATAGGGACAAGTGAAAGTAGTTTTTTCATGGTCTTTCGGGGAAATGGGAATTTGAAAATATCCCGAAAACCCATCTTGAAAACAATAAAATTCACGACCGAATAATAGCTCTACCATTTTATCAATGAAGGATAAAGGAAAATGGTCTTTTCTTGTAGCTTCATTGATTTTCCTATAGTCGATACAAACTCTCCATCCGGTGACAGTTCGTGTTGGTATAAGTTCGTTCTTTTCGTTGGTCACAACCGTAATTCCACCTTTCTTTGGTACAACTTGGACAGGGCTAACCCATGGACTATCAAAAATTGGGTAGATGAGTCTGGCGTCTAAGAGTTTTATTACTTCCTTTTTTACAACTTCTTGGACGTTAGGAGTAACTCTTCTTTGTGGTTGGATTACCACTTTGTAATCATCTTCCATTAAAATTTTGTGTGTACACATGGAAGGATTTATTCCTTTTATGTCCATTAACTTCCATGTAATTGCCGTTTTATGTTTTTTAAGCAATTTAAGTAATTTTCTTTTTCTTGAGAAGTCAGATACGAGGAAATTATGATGGGAAGTTTACCTTGGTTATCGAGGAAAGCGTATTCTAAGCCTTTTGGAAGTTCTTTGAGTTCTAAAGAAGGCAGTTCTTCGATAGACGGCTTAGTTTTTGGTTCGTCATCACGGTCAATGGACAAAATAGTTTGGTTGGTAGAAACTTCCTGTTCAACGAATTGGTCATCTTGTTCCTCCGGATCGGGTGGCTCAACTTCATCTTCCAACAAGGGGTCGTCATTGCCGATTGGGTATTTCATTGATTTATTTATATTAAAATCTTGCTTGTCGGCCCCAAGTTTAGTGGGAAGATTTTGATGTTTTTGTTTGAGCAAGGCTTAATGGGTTTTGAGAAAAGGTTGTCCCAACACGAGCGGAGCATTATTTGTTCCCCTTCGAAATTTACCTTTGAGAACTTACCTTCCGAATTGCTTGGTTCGGATTTCTCATCTTCATGCGTTGGTTTTTTTTAAGTGGTTCCTCTTTTATAGGCTCTTGAGGTTTTACCTCTTCTATGATTACCTCATTGGTACAAATAGTCTCTTCTTTTGCACGAGATTGCTTGATCAAGAATTCTAAGTTCTTAAGACTTTGTATGAGGCTTTCGACTTCAGGTACGATTGTAGGTGGTGTCTCGTACGTTTCAAATGCTGGAATGTCCCAATCAAATCTTGATTTTGGAAGCTCAAACCATGGTTCCTCATATGTGGTGTATGAGGTTGCTGGTTGAAAAAGGTAACAATTTTGTATCGAATTGAGATTCACCGCATATGATACAATATGGTTCCTCATAATCATCATAGTAGTAGTCATAATCTTCCATATAATGATCCATTGTTTGGATAGTACTTAGAAGATTACGGCTCTCGGAAACAGAAAAAATTTATGGAAACAAAAGGTTTACAAGGCCCAGTGTTGAAGGAAAACGGCCCCGTGTCTAGGACTGTAATTTATTCGGTACTGGGCGTTTTACACGGCCCCGTGTCGAATAAGCACGATCCCGTGTGAGTCTTCAGTGAAAAAGTTTTGCTTGGTTTTCAGTTACTGCAGATTGGACACGGCCCCGTGTCTGTACATCACAGCCCCGTGTTAAGCTACTGTAACTGAAATTTTTAGAAAACTGAACATAAATTTGAACAGAAAATTAAAGAAATGATAGGCCGTTGATTTTAACCTTTCTTAAAAACATTGTGTCCCCAGCAACGATGCCAAAAACTTGACGTGGTAGCGAGCGTGTATGATTTTTAGATATATTTAAGGACTTTTAACTCGTTATTCAAGCTTTAAATTTATAAAAAAACACGATATAACACTATCACTCTCTACAACACGCTAAGGCAAGTGCACCCATCGTTGGCGTAGTATAGTGATGGTAAGATACCGAGGTCGTCCATGGACAAAAGAGCTTTTAATACCGGATTATTGTCAACGTCTAATCGACCCAAACTTTGGGAAAAAGGTTTTGAAAAGTAAATTAAATAAGTAAAACAAAGTAATTAAAGAAACAATTAAACAAGATAGAATCACTTTGTTCCGACTCATCTTTTGTGTACCCTTGGATGATTTCCGCACTTTGGGTTTTTTGAGAGATTATTTTGGTTATAGTGGCATGTCCCTCTTTTGGAGACAACGCTACCCTCAGCCATATTGGTCCGAGTCAGCAGGGATACAGTCCCGTAAGGCCGGAATATTGAAAGATAATTAAGTGAGTTATTAATGCAAAATATGGCATGTCCCTCTTTTGAAGGCAACGTTACCCTCGGCGATATTGGTCTGAGTCAGCAGGGATACGGTCCCGGAAGGCCGGTTTAAAGTTTTAATAGTAGATTATTTATAAGGGATTCAAGCCGTTCTTACTTCCCCAGATTAGATGCTATCTGCCTCAAGGGAAGTCCTAATATACTTGAACCAAGTCCTCATAGGATCTATACACTGAACGAGGCAAGAACTTTACCTAAACCATCCTTTTAACCCCCTTCCACGCAGTTAACGTGCTTTATATAGACCGTAAAGACACGAATGAGTGAATCAACGAAACATGAAGAGATGATAGAATAAAGTTCACTTTCAATATAAAAACCTAGTTATTAAAGTCATTAATACAAACCCAATTAAAAAGTGTACCAAAGATTGGAAATCAAAAGTAATACATAAAAGACTTTGTCTTCACCAAGTGATGTAAGAGATTAGCCAAGCATGACCATAGTTTGACAAAGGCTCTTATGATCAATCTTGGATCCCGGTACTACTACACACTCTAAACTCTAATGTTTGTGGTGGGTGGTGGTGGTGGTGGAGTGGTGGCAAGTGTGAGAGAAATGGTTTGCCAAGGGATGAGTTGGAATGAAACCAAGCAACCCTATTTATAGCTGGAAACATTAAGTTCACACGGCCCCGTGCCCTACGAGTATGGCCCCATGTCTTCGTTCTTCTCTGTCTTCATTTAATGAGGCTGTCAAATCAGATGCTTACACGGCCCCGTGTGTCAACAGCACGGCCCCATGGCTATTGTACTTGATGTACTATCCAAGATTCGCAAATCTGGAAGTTGACCAAGGCCCCATGTCGCTTGTCTGCTTTTGTTTGTCTTCTTCTGTTCTGGAATCTTGATGGGGCACGACCCTATGCTGACTAGGCACAACCCCGTGCTTGACTTCTGATTCGTTGTTTTTAGTCTTGGGGTGAAGCTTGGAGGGTTGGTATAGTGTGTGGTCTTCCCGTCTTCTATACTTATGTTGGTTTTTGTCGTTAATTTGTTCCGTTTGTATATTTAGGCTCTTTAATCCTGGAAATCAAAAGTATACAAAGAAACACACTTTTTCCAACATTAGTACTCAAAAAGGGTTGATTTTATACCGTATTTGATACAATTTATATGTTGCATTTGACGCATATCAGTAACACCCCAAAAACGTGTACACGTGATTATATTAGATTATATAGTTTGTTTTATACCTAAAATGAATGATGGTAACCCGTGGCCAATAACTAACATGTTATTAAGTTCAAATGTTTAGCACGGAGCTTGTTGGCTAGGAGTAATTAACCTAGTTAGGTTAATTATGAACATTCTAGTGAAAGATAAGTTATTATTGATCAAATAAGTTACAAACTACAAGAGGGGCTGAAAATAAACAATTGGCAAATAAAATTAGAAGAAAAAGAAGTGCAGGAGGGTGTAGGTGTGTGTGCGCGTGTGTGTGAGAGAGAGAGAGAGAGAGAGAGAGAGGAGAAGAGCCTCTCCTTGAAGCAAATCTAAATTATAACAAATTGAAGAGGGAAATCAATGTTAATCGTATGCATGAACATAGATTTACACTCATCTAAGCTTGCTTAATGAAAGGTAAGTCATAATTCTTGTTTTGGTGAATTTTTTGTGCGATGAGAATGTATGAAATTGATTAATCTTTGGGTGTCCATGTAGTATGATGTAAATTGATGTAGAAGCCTCACTAGGAAAACAATTATGAATGCTAAATTGTAAGAATTTGATGTGTTCATATGTTTTAATGAACAACTTCCATGAACCATGAAGTGGGTTTTGTACATGATGAAAAAATTAGAACTCATAGGATGAATTTCGTTGTTAGTTGAATAATATGAATGTAGGAAAATTAATTTGTTGAGATGATGCTTCAGATTTCTATAAGTAGAGCATAGCTAAAGGGAAGGATAATGGGTTGATGCATGTATCATTAGCTATCTATGCATTTTTAGGATGGTGCACACTAAGTGCTCAACGAAATGCCATTTGTGATAAATTTTTGTTATATAATGTGTATAAATGTAAGGATATGATGTATGATAACATGCTTATGTCGAAATTGTAGAAAAGCTAAGAATGAAATGGTTAAGTGTAGGTGTAAAAGGAGAAGGATCAAGCAACTCAAGGTCACAAGGAACACAAGATCGAGGTATGTTATTCTTGTCTACAAGATAAATTATTATTTCTCGAATTGATCATAAGTCGGAATTAGACGAATTTCTTTTATGTGATGTAAAAAGAATGGTCATATAATGACCCGTTATGAATGGGTCAAACGAACTAGAATGAGGATGTAAAAAGAATGGTCATATATTAACCCGTTATGAACTGGTCAAATGAACTAGAATGAGGATGTAAAAAGAATGGTCATATATTAACCCGTTATGAACTGGTCAAATGAACTAGGATGGGGATGTAAAAGGAATGGTCATATGTTGACCCTTCATGAACGGGTCAAACGAACTAGAATGAGGATGTAAAAAGAATGGTCATATGTTGACCCGTTATGAACGGGTTAAACGAATTAGAATGAGGATGTAAAAAGGATTGTCTCGTGTTGACCAGTTGTGAACGGGTCAAACGATTTAATGATGATAATAGTTTAGAACGAACTAAGAATGGGAATGATATAATAGGATAATTATCGTGTTTGTTGGAAGTTAGAATTCTACATTATATGTATAATGATAATTAGCTTGTGTTGTGATTCTAGGTAAATCCTCAACTTAATCGAATGGCGAGCTTGAAGTGAAAACATCATCCGCCCTCACGCGCTTCCGAACTAAAGTGGTGTTAACGGGTCAAAAACATTTTGTTTATTTATGTAGTTAAAAGTTTAGTTTGTTAAAATACTCCAAAACATGTGTTCATGATTTTTTGTAAACGTTAGATGGTTTGTATCTAGTTTTAAATGGTTATCTTGTAAGTAATCACCAAACTTTTAAGAAATGTATAGAAGTATTAGTTCAGTAGTAAGCTTTTGTTGTTTAAGTTTTTCTTCTTTGGACCACTTGATGGATGGGGGTTTCATTACAACAGAAGCATACTAAACTTTCATCAAAACTTATAATATTGTGAGTACAACAAATAATTTATTTACAATATCCAGCACTAGGAACTTCTAGATCTGCGGGTCTCACTTGCCTTCTCTTTATTCCTAAGGTTCTCTCACTAATTACCCGTGACATGTATGCTCAAAACAACGCCAGTTATATGCTGGTGAGCTCATGTTATACAGTTTACAAAACACAATCAACATGCATGCAACATGGGTTGTGATATTTTGGACCAAGGGTAACCCTGTGCCATTCATGACCTTTTCATAACCACCAGCAATGGGCTTGTCAGACCCCCCCGACCGTCGTACAGGTATGGTAGTGTCATGAGGCATATGAGGAACCCTATCCTCTTTTCAGCCAGTTCTGACACGTCCCATTAAGCATATAAGGATCCAATTATACCCCTATAATTGCACATTACAACATTCTTGTATAATTACCAGTTTGTAACGCCCCAAAAAACGCAAATTATAATTCACTAGAATGTTTCCTTGTGTTATAGCATGAAATAAAGTAACTAAGCTAATTAACTTAGTTACATAGATAGTCAGCTAAGTAAGAAATGAATTTTGGTGACAATTGTGAACAAGTGACAAACAAGAGGGGATGAACTTAGCGATTTGAGTTGAAGTTTCAATTAAATAGAAAGTTCAGGATTTTTGTGTGTGTGTGTAATATGTGTCGAGACCCAGAAGAAGGAAAAAAGGGGAGAATGGTCAAATTGATGCATTTTGTTCAAACTTCAAATTAAGGAGGAAATTCAGCTCTAATCTAATGCATGGACTCAAATCCTTGATAATCTAGAATTGCTAAACATGTGGTAAGTTGTAGTTTTTAACTTGATGATAGGGGTGTGCAATAACCGAAACGAAAACCGACAAACCAAACTGAAATTAACCGAAACCAAATTAACCGAACGTCGGTTAACGGATGTTTTTTTACCATTGGTTAATCGAAATTAACCGAACCGAACCATTCATTTTTATATATTTCTAGCTTTTATACCTCCATTTCATGTATTTCATATTTTACACATTCATTTCATGTGATAATACCTCCAAATCATTTATTTACACCATCATTTCATTTATTTATGCCTCCATTTCATTTATTTAAACATCTATTTCATGCATTTATACCTCCATTTCATTTATCTATACATCCATTTCATGTATTTATACATCTATTTCATGTATTTATACATCCATTACATGTATTTCTAAGCAAAAAAATTAGCACTTGTTTGAATTGGTTATTAACCAAAAATTAACCGAACCGAACCGAAAACCAACAAATTAACCGAATCGATTAACCGATGACTTCGGTTATGATTACGGATAATGCCAATAACCAAACCGAACCGTGCACGCCCCTACTTGATGATACTGCAAGAAATAAGTATGTGACAAATGTTTGAATTGGTATGAAATTAAGCACAAAGGTGTGTTGGAATCACCAAATAGAAATTGAGTTATGGATGATTTCAAGTGAATTGATGTTTTGAGATGAAACTCACTAGTGGGGGTGAGGGTGGTGACCTGGGTGTGTCACCCATGTTCAATTCTGGTGCAAAATTTTGATGTATTATGTAGTATGTAGATAGGTTGAGTAAGGTATGGAATTAATTAAGGTGATGTTTAGTTGTGTTGATGAATGAAAGCAAGAAGTATGAAGAAAAGCATGAAATACTTGTACATTATACTTAGATATTAGTACACACACCAAATGTTTGATGAAATGCCTAGTATGAGTTAGTATGTGAAATGTATACTAGCACTGGATGAACATGTGTAGAATGTGATAATGACATGATTGATAGTAAACTAACATGAGGGATGTGCCTTAGGTGGAAATATAGTTAATTGTATGATTTGGTAAGGTGTATGCATTAGTAGCTTGTGTTCTATGCTTAAATGGTATGATGCACGCTATGTGTTTGATTGATTGTTAGTTGAGATGACGAAGCGAGCTGATGTTAATTGTGAAGAATGTGAATGTACTAGGAAGAAACAATGTTGGAATGCGGTTGGGTAAGCCAAGCATGGTTATAATGTTAATTGAAGATATATGAGAATGCTAGTATGAGTGGAATTGATCATGTATAAGTGTGTGCGTGTAATTAAGTAATCATATGGTTGTATGTGTCCTATAACGTGAGTATGAAATGCATATGGTGTCATTAATATGGTCGACTATATCGATATGGATGTATGTTTCTAAGAGTGAAAGCTTGTATGATTATTAGTTGACTTCCTGAAACTCAACGAATATGAGAATGATATGGTAGGCTTTCTAACACAAATGCAAGATTAGAGAGATCATTTGGTGAGTGTTAGATCAATATGTGTTATGCATGATGACATGTGAAATTGTGTGGGTAAAATGATGTGACTGTTAATCTATGACTTGTGTTGTTAGAATTTGACTAATGAAAGTCAAATGTAAGTCATGAGTTAGATGTGATTGATAATTGTATGATCACACATGCTAACAAATATGTGAATGCGATGCCATGTAAGGATAGGAACCATGTCAACATTGACTCAAGCACAGGAGGCTAACGGGTCAAGAGGAGGCAAGGAAGCAAACACGATCACGGACGCTCAAGGTAAGTGATTCCCGACTCACTTCTTAGTATTTAAGGGGAGTTTGTATGTATGAATATTTGGAATCATGTAAGAATGTATAAAAAATAGTAGTACTAAAGTAAGTATTGTTGTAGCGGGTCAAACGTGGTTAATTATGTCGGAAGTTACATGGTAGAAGCAAACGGGTCAAAATATAGAAAGTAAGATAATAAGTGTAGATTTTGGTTATGAGGACATGGGTTTTAGTGTTAGGATGATTTGGGGGTTTGGAAAAATATTATTTTACGATTCAGGACTTTCGAGATGCGCAAAGGGGGGTCAAAACAAACAAAAGAACGAAATCTAGGCGTCGGCGCTGCAGATGGAGTCACCAACGCCGTTGGGATGGTAAATGTCTTTAAGGACTATTGACACCACCTGTCAACGCCAGTGACCCTGTTTCTTCGTTTTCTTAAATGCCGGACCCCGTAGACCCATTCTTAAGCCCGTTAAACTCCCATAATGTACCCCAACCTTACCAAATAGTTTTTTGAAGTACAGGTGAGTATGAGACTTGTATTTAAGCTACCAAAATGTCACACCCCAACCGATGGCGGAAACATCGGGATGAGATGAACAAATTGCTCAAAACTTCATAACGTTATGTGACTATATGAATTAAATTTGAATTTCATTTCAAGACTAAAATGTCATACAAAGATTCCAAATAGAAGGAAACATTGTCCATAACATAATATTAAAATAAAGTCCACCTAAATTGCATTTCTTCTCAACATCGTCTCATCAATCAACCTTCAACATGTATTAAAATATATCAAAACAAAGTTGGCGAGCATACAAGTTTTGTTACATAGCATAATATAAAATAAAATGGTTTAAAGTCTCATATCCAACATGAATCATAATATGCAAGTTTACTAGCGCGCCAAAACGGTGTACTATATGTTCAAACCAAGAATCCAACGCATTAAAATAGCCTATCCCAATAGAGTAGCGGGAGGTTAACATGTTTAACTTAACAATACCCCAAGTTTCGTGGGTGGTGCGTTAATCCTATAGCGCTACAATTGTTAAGGTAGGCTAGCAAAGTTAATGAAGCATATATCGACACAAATAGTTTACACTAGCATACAAGTCTAACAAGCATCACATAGTTTCATGTTAATCGTGGATAGAGTCTAAAATAAGTTTCATGTGAAGTGTAATTTTGTATAGCATACATGTTGCACCCAAAAGTGATAAAAAGGAAAACGAGGTCGAGTATACTCACAGTTTTGCAAGCTTTCCTACTTGATACCCCGCGAGTGTTGGTTGTTTAGTTTGGAGCACCTTGCCCTTCTACACAAAGGAACGTAGGTGTGTGAGTTTGGGGAATAACGGAAGATTAGATTCGGAATTTAAACAACATGAAATTAAACATAAGAAAATAATCATCTAACACCTATGACACTGGTTCTTGACACTATGAAACTCTAAAAGAGTTTAAATGCTTTCATGGAACAAGGTTCCATTAGAATCGCGACAAGTTGTCAAGGCCTAAGATGATATAACCTACTAGCTTGATGAATGTCCATTAGTTCATCACCAAGAGTTCGACTATTTGAATGTTACATAGTGTATATTGTATCATATATGTCAAGCATGAGGTAGAAGATTAAAGTCTTCATTTAGGCACCTCTAAGTATCATAGGAATCATGCATGAGGTAGGAAGAACAAAGCTCCCATTTAGGTACCTCCATTGTTCACCACTACACTTGTCATAAACAACAAGGAGGGTCATGAACTTACAAGTATTAATGAAATAATAACAACTAATCTATGAAAGAACATCAAGTAGTGAGTGGATTTTTATGAAGGATAGCCCAAGCTAGTCCAACTATCACACATTCATCAAGCTTCAAGCTTGAACACTACTTGTGGGTAAAACCCTAACTAAAACAGAAAGTTTGTGAGGTTTTAACCTCTGATTTAACTTGTCTCCGCCTTGTTTTTAAGCCTAACTAACCATAGATGAGGTTATAAGCATTAGTACATAGGTTTGAGATGAGTTAGACTCGAGTTCAACTAAGATTAACAAGTTTAGATGAAAACAGAAATGAACAGTCCACTTTTGAGCCTTTTTGGTGACATTCCAGAGCTTGGTTTTCCATGGAAAACCTCTGGAAATGTTCCTAAGGTTGTTCCAAGTAAGTGGGAAAAAGAATCAAGTGAAAAGGTTCAAAAATGAGAGAGTTATGCATACTTTTGTAACTTGGTATGAATCTGCTCGAATTCGTGATTATCAGCTGATTAGAGGAGGATTTGAGAGTGTTTCTGATGATTTGCAAAGTGTAAAATGCTTGGATTATGTTTGGGTTTTATAGGGAAGAGTTAGGTTAGGTTGTGGTTGGGAAATAAATGTTAAAAATGAGTTTGAAACTCAAATAAACACAAATATCCCGCTAAAACGCGCAGAAAAGGGGTCTGGTCACGGTTGTCAGGTTCATTTTAACGAGTGTATAAATGATTTTTGTGCCGGGTTCTAATCGATGTGAAGACATGGCTCAGCTGGTTTGTGTCCGCGTCTTCTAGGTGCGAGACCCGGGTTCGATCCCCGTCTCCACCATATTTTTTTTGAAATACAACATTGATATATTACACTTCAGCCCCTGTTATTATACTTTCAGTTAATTACTCAAACAACTCGTTGACCCTTAGAGATTAAATTAACTAAGTTAAGTTATGTTACCTTTAAAAAAAGAACTAACTTTACAATTAACTAACTTGGTTAGCTTATATCACCTAACTTTAAATTCTAACGAGACTAACTAGATTAGTTTTTTTATAAAATAAACAGAATCAAATTTAATTGTATTAATTAATTAAACGATTAATAAATATATACTCATATTTATAATG
>CAMTDV010000729.1:0-13277 GCA_947069175.1 Scalesia atractyloides | reverse complement strand
GTCTTTGTTTGTTGTCCATTTGTAGAACAAATCTTTTTTTATCACATACCATCTATTCTACTTTTAAAGAGGGCTAGGAGATTATACTTACTACTTGGCGATCGGTTTCAGCCTCAAGCCAATGTTGTTCGAATTGAATCATTAATTAGCATCCTCCAACTTTGATATCTGTTCCAGAACCGGTTTGAAATGATCTGCAAAAAAAAATAAAAAATCAACACACCGATTGAGACAATTAACGCCATAGCATATATGCATACAAAACCAAGTGATTTGGCATTTTGAACCATTTCACTTGTCTTTTTGTTGGGTTGGTTCACCTGCTCTAGTGAAAATGCCAAAAGAAAGGGTCTAGAACTGCAGATATAAGAAAAATGGGACAAACCAGATATTATTTTATCTCTAATAGGTCAAACAGGTAAAGAGGTAGCTTAAAAAAGTAAACATGTTAAATCGGTCAAAAGTCACACGAACGCCATGTTAAACTACACACCTCCTGATCATTTCAACTCAAACTACAAAATTTATCCACCTGTTTTGACCCGTTACCCAACCTACCATACCACCCATTTAGCCACCTCTATCGATTTTCAGCATAGCGTTGACTAGACATGAAAATCTTGTGAGCAATTAAGTAACTTTTCATTACTACTCCAAAGACATTCAAGATGGAAATTATACGAAAGTAATAGAAAAAAAATAAAGCTAAGGTCTCACCATCTTTTGCATGCTCAGCAACATTATGAAAGTGGGTAGAATGAACATCAAAGTCTATGGTTCCATCGTGTGGCGATCTGTTCGTGAAGCAAAATATATAAACGCCTTCGTTATGTACAACAAAATCAGACTTGTCGCTTATTTTGTCACGAAAATCTTGAATGTGTTCACCCTTTGGTCCTGTCACCTATTAATCACAACATGTTCATCAAAATCCATTACTTAAAAAATTTGATAAATAAAACATCATCGTACAAACAAAGGTAGAACAATCACTGGACAAGGCTTTTAGCAGCCAACAACAAATGCACATAAATTAAACCTTTTCGATCACATGTGGATAAAACCTTAAATCTCCAAAAGAAAACATTTAATCGATGAAATATTATATAGTTTATTAATAGAGTAAACTGCTAAAATGGTCTATGAGGTTTGGTCACTTTAGTCCAAAGCTCAAATCATTTGAATTTGGGTCCCTGTGGTTTCAAATTGTTGACATTTCATCTAAAAGCAAAACCTGGTCAGAGTTTTCGGTTAGTATTCAACTTTTTTGTCTTTTTCCTCCTTTTTAACGAAGGGCAAAATGATAAAAAAAATTAATTTGTTATAATAAAATGTTAAAAGACCAATTTGCCCTTCATTAAAAGAGAGGAAAAAGACAAAAAAAAAGTTGGATGTTAATTGAAAATCTGACCAGATTTTGATTTTGGATGAAAATAGCAACAAAACTGAAACCACAGGGACCTAGATTTAAAAGGTATGAGTTTTATACTAAAGTGGCAAAAGTGGATTTTGTCAGTTTACTCTTATTAATAAGTGGGAAAAATAAAAGGAATAGTTGAGAAAAGAACTATTGAATAAACAAGAGAGATGCGGGAAAATATGATGTAATATTATTTTTTAATAGGAGAAAGAAACTAGAAAACTATGATTTAATATTGTTACTTAATAGGAAAGAGATATGGGAAAATAAAGGCCAAAACAACTGACACGTGTTCTAAAAAACTTTGCTAAAAAACTTTCATTTATTATACTGATATTATTATAGATGTAAATATAAATATAGATATAGGAAACACGAACCAATATTTGTCAAGGGGTGTTCATAAACCGTTGAAACTGATATTTGTCAACCTTATAAATTCTTTTAACCATGGAAAAACATCAATCATAGAAAAACTAACTTTCAAATATCATACTCAGTAAATCCCACCAATGATAAAACTAAAGCAGGGTAAGATGTAGACAGCGCCTTGCCGCAACCTTGTTGGAATAGAGAGGCTGCTTTCAGTGAGACCCCGGCTCGAATGGAAAAACATCAATGATTACACCAAACAACATAAAACACTAACAAACACAAATACAACACCATGATCATACAAAATAAACGAATTATGTTTCCAGTTTCAATATCAAAACCCGAATGATTAACGAATACCACAAGATCAACGACATGTTCGTTATAGTGCCAAGCACCTTCAACCTTAATAACAACAAATGAAAACCGAACCGTGGAACCATACTCGGCTTTTTGAGGATGGAGAAGAAGTTATAACAGAAAACCAAAGTAGAAACGAGTTTCACCTGAACTTCAACGGAAAGCATAAATTGTTCACTTGTTAATATGCATGCTTTCACGCTTAACTATACATATATTATCTATATACTTATTATAATACTAGGTTAGAAACCTGTGTAATACACAATATTAAATCAATGAAATACTAAATAGTTATTAATCAATGTAAAACATAAAACATAAAAAAAATAGTTAAAGAAAAGAAATATTACATAAATAAAATAGTCATAAAGTAAATATTAATAAATAGTTTAGAAACAATAAGTAAAAAAATAAAGTTATGTATTTATTAGGTAAACCTTAGTTCACAGAAAAATAAAGCAGGAAATTCAAACGGTTACAAGGAATCTTGGGCATGTAAAATTGTGACACGTAGCATAACGAGTTAGTTATTTATATATTACGTATAGCTTGTCAAATATGAACAAAAAATTATATTATTCTAATTATAATATAGCAATCTAAATATATTTATTTGTATTAAATATAAACTCAAGGTGACTCTTAGCCGACTTGTCTTCTCATTTTAGACTAATTTTATTTATTTTTTAATCGTTAGACCCGCTAGGAAATAAACATAATCTAAATTGACCCGTTCATAAGAAAATGAGTTGAACCTGTTACATCTAGAAAACATATATAAACATATGCAAAAAGCTGAAGTACGCCATGGTATAATTTGAAATGAGAATAAAAGAAACTAATGACTTGAATACTTTCGGTTTAATAACATAACAAAAAATACAATAGGATTTAACAAATCAAAACAAATATTAAATGTTGGATTATATAAATATATAATTGAATTTTTTTTATCCTAAATGACTTTATCATTTTAATTTGTAGAATTCATAAAAATATAATTGGGCAATTCAATTGATAAAAAATAGTATATCGAATTAAAAAATATGTAGATAAAAGTTAAAACGAGTAATTAATCTAGTTGTCTAAAATAGTGAAGTGGATTAAAATGTAAAAGCTCCTTGATTTAATAACTATCCATACTAAAAAAATATTTTTTGAAAATGATAAATAACATCCAAAATTTATTTCATATATATTTATATGGTTAATAATATAATTATTATCTATATGGTGAGATTAGTTTACAAAGTGCGAGAAGGAATGTGAGCCATCAGAGAATGGATGAGAGTAAATGAGTGATAAAATTGTAATGTGTGTTTTAATACTTTAATTACAAATTTAGTTTTTTTTTATATCAACCTCACAAAAAACATTCATAATGATGACAATATTTCTTAAGTATTTTGAAAACAAACAACAAAACCGTTGTATTTAGCTGTGTTAATAAGCAATGATAAACCAAAAGGATTTAAGAATTATCAAGATCTATTTAGTTAAAGACAAGATAAGCTTGCTATTTAAAAAGGAAAATCTATGTGTGATATTGGCGGACCTTTAGTTGAATTCTCTAATGAAACCATATACATAGTGGTCTATCTATCTGAATTCTAATCTTACATGTATGCATATTTGTCCTTATATACATAACCTTACATTATATGTTCCAACTTTATTGAAGAAACATTCATATTATTTTAATATTTTTTTTCTTTTTTCGTCATGTTTAGGAAAAAACAAATTGCATAAAACGTTTTAAAACATGCATATTAAAGTATTAAACTATGATTAGCGAAAGCTTTCGTTCAAATCAGTGGCGGATCTAGAAAACTTTCATAGGGGTGACGTTTTAAAGAAAAAGAGTAACGAAATCGAAAAAAAACGTCAAATTTTTCCAAAATTTACACTACCGCCGGAGCGCCAAATGGTAGCGGAGGCTACCCCTAATTATATGGTACATCCGCCCCTGTTTCAAATTCACGTTCGAGAATATATGCTTGCACCAATCAAAGATGTTGATTCCACAAGAGCTTTGTGCATAGCCCTCTTGCTTATTCTTTCATTTACTGCCAATCAAGCATGTTAATTAAAACCTGCTTATTGCTCAAAAAATGAGTCATTTTCATTAACTAGGGTCCATTCCGGTGCAACATTGGCTCCATGAGGACCAACATATGTAACATCCGCCAAAAACCGGATTTACCAAACCCGCTCCGTTTATCAACCGAACAATCAGTTAAAAATTTCGTTGCGTATTTAATGCCCAAATTAATTTTAAACGATACAAAATTAATAAGTATATTAGAATATAAAAGTTACATTTGAAAAAGTATTGAAAATAATGAAATAAAAATAAATGGCTGAAGCCGGGTTTCGAACCCGGGTCAACCAGATACAGCAACGACTTAACTCACATCCCTACAACCGCTCCGCCACTTGTGATGTTTGTTAATATATTGAACCAATTAATACATAAATCAATCTGGAAATCAAAACCCAGCGCACAACGCGCCCAAATCCGCTCACGCCGGAAATCCTGGCAATTCCATCAAAGTTTGCCGTTTCTTTTTGGTCATAACGTATACATTAACAAGTAAGGTCGGTTATAACCGAAGAAAACCATCAATTTCATTCATTGCTTTGAATTTCTATTGAAACCGAAAATACAATCCAAATTCGGGATTGTACCTTGTTCATCAGTTAGGCTCATGTATCTATTCAACTCACACTCATCATTTCGCACAGAAAACTTCGTCGGAAGTCGCCGGAATTCTCTGAAAAATTACCGGAAAGTTTCGCCGGAAAACCGAATTCAATCCACCTTTTCTTCTTACCCAAAAATAAGATCATAGAACTCGTACTGACATCACTCCCACTCACCTTAAACCACTGAAGAATCTCGGTCGCAAGAAATTTCACTCGCCGGAATTCTCTGCAAGTCGCCGGAAAACCGGGACTCTCATATACACGGTAATTACCTCGATGTTTCTGTTTCATTCCATTATAAGACGAATTCTAACACCATTTCATCGCTCAGAATCAACCTCAGACGACATTGCCGGATTTTTCTGTTTTCGCCGGAAAATTTCTGAAAGTTTCAGAATCACGCTGATAACCGGTATGATCATGTAATCTACTGATAGTCGTTACCCAGTGATTCAATTTCACCTTTAATTCATCCAAACTAATTATTGACTCTAACAGCCGAAGGTCACCAGAACAGAGCCGAAGAGCTTCGCCGGATTTTTCTGAAGAAGACGATCTGTTCGGTATTTTCTTTCCCCAAAATCTTCGGTTCAATACTTTTCAATTGTTCATCTTGTTCATTAATCGAATTAATCAAGTAACAGTTAGATAACCGTTGTCTGAGTTTTGAATGAAGAAGACGAAGTAGTTATGTTATAAGATTATTTAAAATCGGAATTATAAACGGGTTAGACACACAGTCCAGCGGTGGACTGTGTGCAAATAAACACATACACGTCGCGAGTTCGATTCCTGTCCCAACCTCATTCGCTGTAATAAAATGCCTTTTTTTTAAACTGAACCGGGTTAACTCCGTTAGATGTTAAGTATAATAAAAATCTGTATTTTAACCAAGTTAGACACACAGTCCAGCGGTGGACTGTGTGTAACATTAAGTCACAGGTCCCGGGTTCGAGACCTGTTGACGACACCGATCCGATACATTAAAACCCTTTTTAAAAATAAATAATTTTCGGATTAATTGATTTTGTGTATAAATATAATTAAAAACAGAAATATTTCGGGTTAGACACGTAGCTCAGTTGGTAGAGCTGCGTGCACGCGTACGGGAGATCACCGGTTCGAGTTTCACCCAGCGCACACATATAACCGACCTAACCGGTCAACGGTCAACAAGTCAACGGTCAAAAGTCAACATTTTTTTTTATTATTTTTATTTAATTATTTTATTTAAAAATCAATTAAAAATACTTAAAAATAACATTTTTAAGGTTAGAAAATAGCCTAAAACTCACAAAAATATATCCAAAATTTCTATTAAAGTTGTTAATAAAATCCATGTATTTACCTTACTTTTTCATTATTAATTAGGTTAGTTATTCCTCGTCGATCAATCCTCTAAACTCGTGCGCAATCATCATCATTCACCGAACGCACCCACTGTGAGTGAATCTCTACAAATTCCCCGTTTAAATCACGTTTTTGGGGTGTATCATGTGTCTTACTATTTATTATATTTAAATCATTGTGCATATATCATATCATGAATAAATGTGTATTCAGCTTGTATAAACTGTTTGTTTGGTTATTGTTTAGATTAAATTTATTATTTTCTATACATGCAAATTTCATAGGCCGCCGCTCCCCATTACATTATGAGCGTAGAGCATGTTCCCCATTACATTATGAGCGTAAACCTGGCGTGCCAACATACGATCGGCTCCGTTTGATTGAGCCTTGATCGCACATACATTTTTCATTTTCAGTACATGCAATACGATCGGCTCCGTTTGATTGAGCCTTGATCGCACAGACATTTATCATTTCCAGTACATGCAATACGATCGGCTCCGTTTGATTGAGCCTTGATCGCACAGTTTCATTTATGTTATATTTATGCAAGTTGATATGTTATTGTATGCTGTTGGTTTGTTAATGTATGTTATTGTTTGTTGTTGTTTGATATCGTATACTAATGGTTTGTGATTGTATGCTGTTGGTTTGTTAATGTATCTTATTGTTTGTTGTTGTTTGATATCGTATGCTAATTGTTGTTATTGTATGTTTATTTACGTTTGTTCATATATTAATATTGCACAAATTTTCCATATTAAATACAACCAGAAATAAATAATAAATGTTTTCTAACAAGGTTCACTCGCCAACTTTTTGTTGATCCAAAAACCATTTTTACATATGATACAGGTGAACAGGATGAAGCAAGGAAAACATAGGAAATTGCCTTAGAAGAAAAATAATGAAGTTTAGAAGGATGAATAGAACATGTTGTATTTGTTTGATATGATTGTATGATCTCTTTTAAATTGAAATAATAAATATGAAACATTATAATAAATGTCATGAGCTTTGATGATAACCCAATCATGCCCCGATCACCTTTTCTGCTGCGGGTCGGGTGTGTGACATATTGGTATCAGAGCTTTTGACTATAGGGATATAGGATAGGTTATTAGACCCTTAGAGCCTATACTATAGTTGACTAGATTTTAATTGTTTATGTGGTTACGTGCAAACTTATGATATTTATTTGTTTCATATTTATTACATACGCAAATGCATGCAAACATTTCCAATATTACAATTTGTGATACATAGTGAATTATACTTGTAGTCAAACATACATACTTACATACATATTCATCATACATGTTACAATATTCACATATTCAAATCATATTCATACTTCCGTTATTCAAGATTTTGTCGCATTTTTCATTTTTCAAATCTCATCAAAGTGAGTTCTGCGACGGGCATGTAGTAACTGTAAGGGTGCAAGTACCGGTAGTCGGAACGTCCTGTCTAGGTTGGCATTCGTATAAATCCAATATAACGGACCAGTTTGCCTACCTGGGGACTAACGATGAGAGTACGAAGGACCTATTAGGCCAAAGCATGCCACACCAAACGTCGTTCGAACTAACCCCACTTTGAGGTGTCACCGTGTCCACACCTGGACACATTCCGAATATCATACGTTACATATTTCTCGATTTTCTCCGGGTTTTAGTGTACGTAACCAGGCTAACACATGCGAACCATATGAAAAACCCGGTAATCATGGGGGCCCACATGATTACGAAGGTGAAGTATGGCGGCATGCAAGGCCCAATTACGAGCAAAGCCCAAGACATCCTATGGATGTAGTAGATTTATTTTGCTATGTTTATTTTATGAATGTTCATTCCTAAATACGACACATGATCCCAAAAGCATCCAACTCATACTCTTGATATGTATTCCTTGTAGATGTCTTCTAGCCTCGCTCGTAGGAAGATGAGATCAAGAAAAGACCGTGAGCGCATGGCTGCCTTAATCGCTTAACAAATGGCTGCCGTAATACCCAACATTGTAATTCAAGTCCAACAAGCCCTTACCGCTAATCCTGTCAACCAAGAGGATCAAAATGTTATCAACCCTTCCCCAAATACCACTAAATGCACCTACAAGCATTTCAAATCCTGCGACCCTACAAAATACGAACGGACTGAAGGTGTCACCGCTCTTCTCTATTTGTTTGAAGAAATGGAAAACATTTTTCTAACTTGCGATTGCCCCGATGATCGCAAAGTGCGATATGCTACTGGTCGTTTATTTGGAATAGCACTTACTTGGTGGAATACAGAGAAGGCCAAACGAGGTGTTGAAGATGCTATGACTTTGACTTGGGAAGAGTTGAAAGAAATCATGATAAGACGGTTTTGCCCAAGGAGCGAAATCAAGAAATTAGAGGATGAGTTCTATTCGTTGAAACAAAAGGAAGGCGACCACACCACGTACAACAAGAGATTCCTCGAGTTGAATCAAATGGTTCCCAACTTGTTCACTCCCCACTACCGTTTGATCGAGCACTACATTCAAGGTCTTCCTTCAAAGATTCAAGACTCTGTAATAAGTGCCACACCTGCAACCTTGGAAGCAGCAATGGAGTTAGCTACAGAGCTCACCGAGAACCGAATCCGGAATAAAGACTTCAAGGAGGAGAAGAAGAAGGATAAAGCATCGACTGAAACCTCCAACTACACCCAAACCGAATCCCCTTCTCAACCCATTTCTAAGAGAAAACGAGACGAGCAACTTTTCGCTGTCACCCAACGCAACCAACCAGCCTTACAAGCCGTACCCCTCCAAGCTATCCCAATCACTCAAGTAGCACCCAACTCAACCTACCCAAATAATAAACCTTACCTTGGACCTCACCCTCGATGTAACACCTGTTTTTTATCACCATCCATCTACCGTACTTTGTCGACTATGTGTGAATTGTGGACGCTATGGTCATTTGAGCAAAGTTTGCCGCACCTCTCAAAACCAAACCTCACCCCCTACTCAAAACATGATCCAAACATATAAACAACCCCAATACCCCATGTTCCCATATGTTCGAGCTTGTTTCAATTGTGGCGACCCTACCCACTTTAGAAACACGTGCCCTCAATTGGTTAACATCACAAACGCCCAAGCTCAAGCAAACCCAGTTAACCAAGCAAATCAAGAAAACCCAACCACTAGGCCACCAGCAAGAGGAAGAGTTTTCAACATCAACGCCAATCCGGTTGAAGATAATGACGCCCCAAACGAAAACACTCAACTAGTCCCCTTCACCAACAATCAAGATTCAACTCCAACTGCTTAGTTTTATGTTTCCTCTATGTTATCTCAATTCTCACGTGTCTCAATTTTAAATTGGAAATTTATCCAAGGATTTTAATGCAAATTATTAATCCAGTTTTGTTTTATACTCAATGTTTCAACATTCATACCAGCATACATCTCAACGTATTTCAATCTCATTATTTAAAGAAGTTGGGCTGTGTCTCACTTCTACATAGACTAACCTCTCCATCATAACAAACGAGAGAGGGACTGTCATCTTTCAAACATGTATACTATCAGAATTATGACGCAGGCATTGTTTGTTGTGTTTATTTATGTTTTAGAGTCACATAGAACTAATCATAACTTACGGATAAAGCCAATGAAAATTTGACAGGAATATGGTGGATACGCCGCTGGTACTTCCTATATATAAGTATTCTTGTCAAAGGATCAGAGGCATTATCAGGCGGTTATGAGAAGTTCCATGTAGGATTTAGTAATGTTTGGTTGAAATTTGTTTTACACTCACTGATTTAACATTCATATCAACTCGTCATTTAAAGAAATTGGATTGTGTTTCATTTTATACATAGACTAACCTCTCCATCATAACAAACGGGAGAGGTATTGTCATCATTCAAGGACTCAAGCTCTGGTTGTTGTATTTGTTTATGTTTTAGAGTCACATAGGACTAATCATAACTTACCGATAAAACCAATGAAAATTTGACGAGAATATGGTGGATACGCCGCTGGTACTTCCTATATATAAGTATTCTTGTCAAAGGATCAGAGGCATTATCAGGCGGTTATGAGAAGTTTCCATGTAGGATTTGGTATTGTCTTGATTGAAGTTTGTGTTATACTCACTGATTTAGCATTCATATCATCTCATCCTTTAAAGGAATTGGATTGTGTCATCAATCAAACATGTATGCTATCAGAATTAGGACTCAGATATTGGTTGTTGTGTTTATTTATGTTCTAGAGTCACATCATAGAACCAATCATAACTTACTGATAAAACCAATGAAAATTTGACAAGAATATGGTGGATACGCCGCTGGTACTTCCTATATATAAGTATTCTTGTCAAAGGATCAGAGGCATTGTCAGGCGGTTATGAGAAGTTCCATGTAGTTTTTAGTAGTAAAAGTTATGTTTTAGGATATAACCTAATCTTTCAAACGTACCCAAACTCATATGCATAACATCATACTTAGTCAATCAACTCTGTGTATCCATGTTCCGTATTCCTACACTTTAGGCAACAAAAAGCGATTCCTGTAGCAGGGTATTCAACCCTTACAAGGAACGTTACCGCCTCAAACAAAATTTAAACTCTTACTCTCTTCTAAGTATGTAATTGTCAAATTAAAACACCATCCTTTCTAGAAAAATATGCCACTACTTAAATTTCGGGACGAAATTTCTAAAAGTAGGGGATACTGTAACATCCGCCAAAAACCGGATTTACCAAACCCGCTCCGTTTATCAACCGAACAATCAGTTAAAAATTTCGTTGCGTATTTAATGCCCAAATTAATTTTAAACGATACAAAATTAATAAGTATATTAGAATATAAAAGTTACATTTGAAAAAGTATTGAAAATAATGAAATAAAAATAAATGGCTGAAGCCGGGTTTCGAACCCGGGTCAACCAGATACAGCAACGACTTAACTCACATCCCTACAACCGCTCCGCCACTTGTGATGTTTGTTAATATATTGAACCAATTAATACATAAATCAATCTGGAAATCAAAACCCAGTGCACAACGCGCCCAAATCCACTAACGCCGGAAATCCCGGCAATTCCATCAAAGTTTGCCGTTTCTTTTTGGTCATAAAGTATACATTAACAAGTAAGGTCGGTTATAACCGAAGAAAACCATCAATTTCATTCATTGCTTTGAATTTCTATTGAAACCGAAAATACAATCCAAATTCGGGATTGTACCTTGTTCATCAGTTAGGCTCACGTATCTATTCAACTCACACTCATCATTTCGCACAGAAAACTTCGCCGGAAGTCGCCGGAATTCTCTGAAAAATTACCGGAAAGTTTCGCCGGAAAACAGAATTCAATCCACCTTTTCTTCTTACCCAAAAATAAGATCATAGAACTCGTACTGACATCACTCCCACTCACCTTAAACCACTGAAGAATCTCGGTCGCAAGAAATTTCACTCGCCGGAATTCTCTGCAAGTCGCCGGAAAACCGGGACTCTCATATACACAGTAATTACCTCGATGTTTCTGTTTCATTCCATTATAAGACGAATTCTAACACCATTTCATCGCTCAGAATCAACCTCAGACGACATTGCCGGATTTTTCTGTTTTCGCCGAAAAATTTCTGAAAGTTTCAGAATCACGCTGATAACCGGTATGATCATGTAATCTACTGATAGTCGTTACCCAGTGATTCAATTTCACCTTTAATTCATCCAAACTAATTATTGACTCTAACAGCCGAAGGTCACCAGAACAGAGCCGAAGAGCTTCGCCGGATTTTTCTGAAGAAGACGATCTGTTCGGTATTTTCTTTCCCCAAAATCTTCGGTTCAATACTTTTCAATTGTTCATCTTGTTCATTAATCGAATTAATCAAGTAACAGTTAGATAACCGTTGCCTGAGTTTTGAACGAAGAAGACGAAGTAGTTATGTTATAAGATTATTTAAAATCGGAATTATAAACGGGTTAGACACACAGTCCAGCGGTGGACTGTGTGCAAATAAACACATACACGTCACGAGTTCGATTCCTGTCCCAACCTCATTCACTGTAATAAAATGCTTTTTTTTTTAAACTGAACCGGGTTAACTCCGTTAGATGTTAAGTATATTAAAAATCTGTATTTTAACTAAGTTAGACACACAGTCCAGCGGTGGACTGTGTGTAACATTAAGTCACAGGTCCCGGGTTCGAGACCTGTTGACGACACCGGTCCGATACATTTAAAACCCTTTTTAAAAATAAATAATTTTCGGATTAATTGATTTAGTGTATAAATATAATTAAAAACAGAAATATTTCGGGTTAGACACGTAGCTCAGTTGGTAGAGCTGCGTGCACGCCTACGGGAGATCCCCGGTTCGAGTCTCACCCAGCGCACACATATAACCGACCTAACCGGTCAACGGTCAACAAGTCAACGGTCAAAAGTCAACATTTTTTATTATTATTTTTATTTAATTATTTTATTTAAAAATCAATTAAAAATACTTAAAAATAACATTTTTAAGGTTAGAAAATAGCCTAAAACTCACAAAAATATATCCAAAAATTCTATTAAAGTTGTTAATAAAATCCATGTATTTACCTTACTTTTTCATTATTAATTAGGTTAGTTATTCCTCGTCGATCAATCCTCTAAACTCGTGCGCAATCATCATCATTCACCGAACGCACCCACTGTGAGTGAATCTCTACAAATTCCCCGTTTAAATCACGTTTTTGGGGTGTATCATGTGTCTTACTATTTATTATATTTAAATCATTGTGCATACATCATATCATGAATAAATGTGTATTCAGCTTGTATAAACTGTTTGTTTGGTTATTGTTTAGATTAAATTTATTATTTTCTGTACATGCAAATTTCATAGGCCGCCGCTCCCCATTACATTATGAGCGTTGAGCATGTTCCCCATTACATTATGAGCGTGAACCTGGCGTGCCAACATACGATCGGCTCCGTTTGATTGAGCCTTGATCGCACAAACATTTTTCATTTTCAGTACATGCAATACGATCGGCTCCGTTTGATTGAGCCTTGATCGCACAGA
>CAMTDV010000728.1:0-12905 GCA_947069175.1 Scalesia atractyloides | reverse complement strand
TTGGGTTTTGGGTTTAACCACATCCCCGGGTCATGGCCCCCTAAAGAAGTAGGAGAAAAAAGTTGGTGGTAAGGTGCTGGGTTTTTCTTTATTAAGTTTTGAGGTTTGGGGATTTTTTTTGGGAAAATGTCTTGTTGGGGTAGAGGTAAAAAGGTTTATTTTATGTTTTGAGATTGGATTTTGTTTAGGGGATTATGTTTTGTATTGTTCGTCATTTTGGGTTTTCGTTTTGGATTCTGCTATAATGTGTTTTGATATTTACTACTTGTGTATGCTTGTAACCCTTGTTCTACATTCGTGTCGTAACCCAAATAGTTAACAATAAAGTTTTGAACATCTGACGAAATTTCATACTTTTAAAAGCCGATACATTAAGTAATATCGAATACGCTAAGGGGGAGTTTGGTTGGGGAAATGTTTTGGAATTTGGAATTGGAATTTGTATAGGATTAGAATTTGAGGGAATTGGATTTGGAATTTAAACATTCCAATGGGAATTGGAAATTGTTGGAATTGGAATCTCAATTCCATTTTTGTTGTGTTGGTTGTTAAACGAATTGGAACCCATCACTCCGTCCCCCAAAACCCCCTGGTTCGGGTCGAAACGGTACGGGTCAAAATGATTCGCGTCAAATCGGTTCGTGTCAAACGGTTCGAAACCGTTGGGCGAAGAACGGTACCGGGGCAAAAACGGTTCGATTAAAAACGGTACGGGTCGAATTTAGTTGTGTCGAAACGGTTCGATTTGAAAAGGTAGGGTCGAAACGGTACTGTTCGGAACGGTTCGCGTCGAACGGTCTGGTCGGAACGGTTTGTGTCGAAAGGTAAAATCGAAACGGTTCGATTTTGAAACGGTTCGGGTCGAAAACGGTTCGTGTCAAACGGTTCCAGGTCGAAAGGGTTTACTGGTCGAAACTGTTCGCGTCGAACCGTACGGGTCGAAACGGTTCGGGTCGAAACCGCTACGGGTCGAATGGTTTGGGTCGAAACCGGTAGGGTCGAAATGGTTCGGGTCGAAAACCGTTCGAGTCAAAATGGTCGAAGATTCCAATGAATTTACTTTAATTCCTTCACATATGGGGAAGGTTTTTGGGAATTCCTTTATTTAAAAGGAAATTAAAGAAATTCATGCTTAATTCCAATTTCCCAAATTTCCCATTGTCAACCAAAACACTGAAGATTGGAATTGAGATTCCAATTTCATCAAATTCTTTGAACCAAACATATTAAGAGATGGAATTCAGATTCCAATTCCGTTAAATTCCATTGAATTCATACCAACCAAACGCCCCCTAACATTGTGTAAAAGGGTACATCAAAATGATTCATATCAACTTAATTTTACACATGGTTGATCTATACCATTACTGAAAGAAAATGAAATATAGCCTTCTTGTGTCTTGCCAAAGATTGTGTAGCTGCCCGAGATATTTTCACTACTTTACTACCATGGTACTGGTTGCACAGCGGCCGCTACTGTCATCACCATGACCTGATCTGATCTGCCGCCCTAGGCTGCCGCCAAGCGTGGCGGCGGCAATGTTGGACTTGACCAGAGCTTCAAGTACGTGACAATGTGAATCTAAGGTGTCAAGAAAGTGATTTAAGCTTTGTTTGAATACATATGTAATAATTGTAGGGGTAGCGTTTTTCTTTTTGGTGTAGTAATTGTAAATTGTATCCAGGTCGGTTGAGCTCCTTTCGGGCTCGCCGGTTGTTTTATATAAGTCGCGTTATCTTTCAAAGAAATAGAATATAAAGAGTTAGTGGTCGAGCATATGTGAAGCATATTCTTCACGCATTAACAATTATTTTTAATATATGCTTCTTATAAAGGAGGTAGGGGTGGTCATCACCGATCATTCATCACTCACTCACAACTTCCAATCAAATTCCGCCATGTCATCAACCATTATTCCATCACTCACAACCCTTTTTAGTGGAAATGCCAATCACTCACAACACCCAACAATAAACACCTACTTCCCCTTACAACCTTCCATTCTTCACGCGTGATATATATCACGCGTTATAATTTTTTTTCCATGAAAAATTGGGTGGCGGCGGTGTTTCGCAAAGTTTCACGCGTGAAACAATGCCATCACGTACAATTATTTGTCCACCCCGGTTCCTCTAATACCCTTTCCATGTGATAAAGAATAGATATAAAGGTATGATAGGTATATGTTTTTGAAAAGTCGTATAATAATTCTAAAAATGAAAAATATGTCATAACTAGTAATATTTGCCGCGAGTTGCGGTGAAATTTGGTAGGTGTTGGTTTGGTTTATTATGGTACCATCACTCGTTGCAATAATCGAAAGAGAAAACTTGAAAAACTAAAGTTATTATAAGCCCAAAGAGGTAATGACACTTATTTTACATCGATCGAAAACTATAATATCAGTATCGGTACGGTACCAACACTCGTATAGATTAAAGTCGTGATACACAGTTGTATTTAAGTTTTTTGTCGACATTACGACGTAAATTGTATTTGAAAAAAAAGTTGTATTGAAATAACAGTAGAATGACGAACGGAGTCGGTATATTAATATTTACAATGGTTATATTAAACAAAAGTTGTATGATGTAGGTCCAAAAATAATGTCACCTTCAGTGGCGGACCCATAAATTTTTCCATGGGGGTGCGGAATATTTTTAAAGATTTTAGGCCCCTTAGTATTTAAAAAATAATGGTTCATATCGAGTTGTACCAGGTCGGCTCGGGTCATGTAAGACAAGAAACATGAAGCTAAATTTATATAATAATAAAAAACACGTCAAATGTCGTTACAAACATATTTAAATGCCTCCCCACGTGTTTTCATTTTTTGAAATCTATCCAAAACATCTAGCGCTACTTTTTTAAGCATGTCTTTCTCTATATAACATATACAACTAATTTTTAACACTAAACACTTAAACAATCATTACTAAACTTCATAATTTTTAACTTTAGTATCAAGCCTAGTTTTAATTGTTGATTCCTTGTAACTAACCATCTAAACACACTAAATTTTAACTAAAACAACAAAATCAGATAACCAAAGTTTCAAAAAACAACAAAACAACTAAAAGTTCAAAGTTTTTTAACAATTTTATTTCTCCTAAAACTCCAAATAAAATAACAAAATAATCGAACCATACCCGGAAAGAGTGATGAAGATGTTGTTTTCGTGCGTTTTGTGGTCGGAATTTGCTATTCTCTGACGAAATCCAAAGTTGTCGCTGCCTGATGAAGACCACTGTTGTTGGTGTTGTGGGTCTGGGATCACAAAATAAAAAGCGGGACAAGAGAAGGGGAAATGGCAGTGGGTTGGGTTATTATATTTCAGTTCAACTTAGATTATTAAATTGGGTTGGGCTTGGGTTATGGAGTGTTTATTGGGCTAAAGGCTAAGAGAAAGTTAATTAGGTTAAGTAAAAGTTACTTAGTTAAGTGGAAAGTTAATTAGGTAAAGGTTGTATTTTTTTAAAAAAAAAATCGGTGTTTACATAGTTTTTTTATTTTTTTTATAAATACATAAGATTTTTTCTCTAAGGGGGGCGGTTGAAAATTTCCAAGGGTTATGGACAAAAATTTTCAAGGGGTGCGGTCGGGATTTTACCGGAAATTTAGCACTTTTTTTTTCAAGCGTGCGCCCGCCCACCTTGGGAAATAGGTGGGTACGCCCCTGGTCACCTTTTACATCCATCGAAAACCAGTATTGAAGTTGTTGGTCGGTAAGACTTAGGTGGTCAATGTACCATTATTTCAAATACAACTCTGTTTTAAATATAATTTATATCGGACTATCGATTTTTTTTTAACATAAACACGTTTTTAGTTTAAAAAAAATAGTAAAAACTAATGTACGAAAGTTATAAGAAAAAAAATAAAAGTGTTGGACTAAATACATATATTGTTTATTATATTATATAAGATTACTAACTGTAACTAATAATAAAAAAAGAAATAAAGAAAAGGAAAGTAAAAAGAAATATTAATTGAAAGCTACAAAAAAAAAAGCAAAAAGGAAATTACTGTTAATCAAGTTTGATAATGTAATATATATGTATATATATATATATATTTATTATATTATATTATATAAGATTACTAACTGAAACTAATAATAAAAGAAATAAAGAAAAGGAAAGTCAAAACAAATATTAATTAAAAGCTAGAAAAAAAATCAAAAGGAAATTACTGTTAATCAAGTTTGCAAATGTAATATATATGTATATATATATATATATATTTATTATATTATATTATATAAGATTACTAACTGAAACTAATAATAAAAGAAATAAAGAAAAGGAAAGTCAAAACAAATATTAATTAAAAGCTAGAAAAAAAATCAAAAAGGAAATTACTGTTAATCAAGTTTGCAAATGTAATATTAAGCTACAAAAAAAAAGCAAAAAGGAAATTACTGTTAATCAAGTTTGATAATGTAATATATATGTATATATATATATATATATATTTATTATATTATATTATATAAGATTACTAACTGAAACTAATAATAAAAGAAATAAAGAAAAGGAAAGTCAAAACAAATATTAATTAAAAGCTAGAAAAAAAATCAAAAAGGAAATTACTGTTAATCAAGTTTGCAAATGTAATATATATGTAATATATATATATATATTTATTATATTATATTATATAAGATTACTAACTGAAACTAATAATAAAAGAAATAAAGAAAAGGAAAGTCAAAACAAATATTAATTAAAAGCTAGAAAAAAAATCAAAAAGGAAATTACTGTTAATCAAGTTTGCAAATGTAATATATATATATATATATATTTATTATATTATATTATATAAGATTACTAACTGAAACTAATAATAAAAGAAATAAAGAAAAGGAAAGTCAAAACAAATATTAATTAAAAGCTAGAAAAAAAATCAAAAAGGAAATTACTGTTAATCAAGTTTGCAAATGTAATATTGATAATAATATTGATAATGATAATTTCATGACGCTTGGATCCTGCAGCTTCATCAAGGCTTTCATAAAAACTGCACCAATAGTTTAAGTATGTAGATAACTGTTATTAAAACAAGATGAAGCGGGTTGGATAATGGGTCAAAACACGTAACTTTGTATGGCTCGGGTCCGGTTTTTGTCCAAAGTTTTTTACTAAATAGTTAACGTGTTCAGTACGATTAAAGGTATTATATTATTTCTTTTAAACATAATTTAGGAGGTATCATGAATTTTATAAATACACTTTGGATGACTTTTCGCTCATTTTACCGACTTGATGCTTGATCTATCCCACCCGCTTCCTTTTTAAGCTATAATTTTAATTTTTTTTCTTCTTATCGGTTATAAGATAAAGCAGATCCCAAATAGATCCATTCATAAGTGAATGCGTTGAAATTTACACATCTAATTAAAACATATATTCCTGAATCTTGCAAGCTACAGTTCCAACTCGTTTATCGATTTGAATCATTGCAACCATCGACAATTAAGATTAATCAATGCAGCTGCTGGGAACAGTAAACCCACACAAAAACCAGCTTCGTGTATTACATGTTTTTTATAGCAAAAAAAGTGGAAGGACTTTTATGAGAAAAAACAGAAAATATGTTAGGTTTTTTTATAGCATTTACCCTTATATGTAACATGCTGCATTTTGCATTTTATCTGGAACTCATTTGGGACTTGGTGTTGGTGTGTAAAAGTAATAAAATACTACATAATGATATAATAAGATGATTAAACATTACATTGTAAATTCAAGAAAAACCATTCCTGGTATAGCCATCATCTGAAACATCGATCTAAGCACGTGCTAAAGCCGCTTCCTTAATCTTAGTCCATGCTAAATGATTCAGGTTGGGATTATTTGGATCCAAATTGAGAGAGAATCAATTAATAAGAGAGTAAAGATGAACTATGAGTTTTAATCACTATAGTTTTCTTAAAAGATGAACTTCATATGGTTCTTCATAACATGTTTAGCTTCCCCGCAAATTTTTATCTTCGTAAATACATGCTTTAGACCAAACTTCGTTTTTCAGAGACAAAAGCTTGTTTGTAACGGAAAATCAACCATATACAGGTCCACCTAATCCCATGGGTGTGTAGTGTGCCAAGTAGACTAAAGTGGTGTTTATTTAAAAAAAAAAAGATTTGCGTAACCTATTTTGTCTGCGCCGCGCAGATATCGCCATCTGCAGGCTGTTTCTAACAAAATGTCTTCTTTTCCGAAAAGTAGACCCAGTTAAACGCATTTTGATGCATGTATTTAATTTGGTGTAATTTTTAAATTAAATGGTTTCAAGGTGAGAAAGAGGCTACATAGGCTTTTCTCATTTTCTTTCCTCTCACAATTTTTAAAAGGGCATAATTTTTTAATATGATAACTTCTAAAAAAATTACACTAAACTAAAGAGAATAAAATGGCTTTTAAGTTGGTGTAATTTTTTAAATAATATTATCATACGAAAAAAGTTATGTCTATTTAAAATTCGTAAAGAAAAAAAAAAAGAAAACATCTATGTGGCCTCTACCTCTATGTAGACGTTTCCAAGAGGTAGAGGCTACATTGATTTTTTTCTCCACAATTTAAAAATGAGCATGATTTTTCCATATGGTAAGACCATGTGTAGTGGTTTTGTGAATAATGCCTCCACCCTTGGGTATTTTTCGTCACGTGGCATTCCAATTAGCAATGGAACATTATTCACAAAAGGGAATAGTGGTGATAACGCCCAATAATGCTCCGTCAATCATTACACAATCATTAAATTATTTTTTAATTAAAACTTAAATAAAATTTCATTAAATTAAAAATATTACATTCTAAAAGAAAATAACCGGAATTAATAAAGAAACGAAACAAATAACAAAAGAAACAACTCAAAAAACCCGAAACAAAGCTAGAGATTGTATTTTTGACGGATTTGTTCCCAACGCATTTGGGCTAGGATTAACGCGTCGCCTGTAGATGGTCGATGGGTTTAGCAAAAAAATCGATATCTTTTTCCATTTGTCTCGGTTCTTATATGGCGACAAACTTTTTGTTTTCGGCGTTTCTTTCGTCGATACTTTGTAAACGCCTATGACCGAGATCCCGAATGTCTTGGAGACATCTGTTCATCTCCTCGAAATCACCCTTCAACTCGAGATTATCGGAACACGACTCTAGCGGCTTTTTCCCGTTTTCCCCTTTTCTTCTACCTCTCGGACGCTCCAACTCTTCTACTTCCTCATCTCCATCGTCCAAAGTAATATTCAAGTCGGCGGTGCGCGCATCGGAAGTGGGCGTTTTGGGGTCGACCGAGGATGAGTTTTCGAACGTTTAGCTTTAGGTCTAGTATTAGCCCCCATGCCCGGTACGTTTGCCCACTTTGGACTTTTTCGAATAAGCTCCCAACATTTAATGCACGTGAAAACACTTTTAGTTCGCTGTCCAATTATCGTTCGCTCGTTGGTAAACTTCTTGGAATTGGTGATGATGTGTGCAAAATGCAACATATAAATTACATCAAATGAGGCATAAAACTAACCCTTTTTAGTACTAATGTTGGAAAAAAACATGTTTCTTTGTTCCTTTTGTATTTTCAGGATAAAAAGAGCTTAAACGAACAAAAGAAGCAAATAAGCAGCCGAAACCAACATAAATACGAAAAGAAGGAATAACGAGCCATGCCCGACCCCTCAGCAACACCCCAAAAGACAAAAACAAGATTACAGAAGATGACCACGGGGCCGTGCCCAGACGAACACGCGGCGTGGTCAGACCCTGCACTTCAAGACAAAACCTACAGAAGCTTCTACGCCCACCACGGGGCCGTGCCCAGACCAACATGGGGTGTGGTCAACTATAAGATTTGCAGAATCCAGATAGTACAGCGAACAGTTGGCCACGGGGCCGTGCCCAGAGGCCACGGGGTCGTGTGGGCCCTCTGCTGTCAGATGCAATAAATGAAGGAAGAGAAGGATGATGGCCACGGGCCGTGCCCACTGGACACCTGGCCGTGGCCGGGCCTCTGTTTTGACTACAAATAGGGGTGCTTGGTTCACTTCAAAGGCATCCCTTGGCAAACCACTTCTCTCTCACCTTGCCACCACTCCACCACTACTACAACACCAACACCCACAACCATCATCCATCTATCATCTTTAGAGTGTGTAGTAGTCTCGGGATCCAAGATTGATTGTAAGGGTTTTTGTCAAACAAAGGCCATGCTTGGCTAATCTCTTACATCACTTGGTGAAGACAAGTCTTTAATGTATTACTTTTGATTTTTAATCTTTCGGCACTTTTTATTTGGATACATATTAATGACTTTAATAACTAGTTTCTTATGTTGAAAGTGAATTTTCGTAACCATTTCTTCATGATGTCATTGATTTTCTCATTCGTGTCTTTACAGTCTATATAAAGCGCGTTAACTACTTAGAAGGGGGTTAGAAGGGTGGTTTGGTAAAATTCTTGTCTCGTTCAGTGTATAGATCCTGCGAGGACTTGGTTCAAGCCTATTAGGGCCTCCTTCAATGCTCAACGGGTATTGGATGGCGGGGGAGCGAATGGCTTGAACCCCTCATACGTAAACTACTATTAATATTTTAAACCGGCTACTTGGGATTGTATCCCTGCAGACTCAAACCATTTAGCCGAGGGTAACGTCACCTTCAAAAGAGGGGCCTACCACTTTTTGCATTAATAACTTACTTAATTATCTTCCAATATTCCGACCTTTTGTGATTGTATCCCTGCTGACTCAAACCACTGGGTTGAGGGTAACGTCACCTTCAAAAGAGGGGTCTACTACTATAACTAAGATATTCTCTTAAAGAGTCCGAAAGTGCGAAGATCATCAAAGATACATTAAATATGAGTTGGATCCAAGTGATTCTATCTTGTCTATCTTTTCTTTCATTTTATTTATGTTCTTATTTTTAGTTTTAATTTTATGTTTAAAAACTTTTATAAAAAATTTAGAATGATTAGACGTTGACGATAAACCGGTACTAAAAGCTCTTGTGTCCTTGGACGACCTCGGTATCTTACCAACACTATACTATGCTCACGATGGGTGCACTTGCCCAAGCGTGTGTTTAGTGTTAGTACAATATCGTGTTTTATAAATTCAAAACTTGACTAATGCGTAAAAAGAACTTAAAATGTTAATAAAAATATATTACGCTCAACGCACACCAAGTTTTTGGCGCCGTTGGCGGGGACACATGGATTTTAAGAAAGCTTAAAATCGACGGCCTAATCATTTTTCAAAACATTTTCAAAACTGCGCGCTCGTTTTCTTATTTTTAGGAATTTTGGTTTTACAGTAAGCTGAACACGAGCCGTGCCCACTGGACACGCCCCCGTGCTGCAGGTTACTAAAACAATTTTTTTTTTCAAACGCCCAGATATAGAATTTGACTAGGGGCCGTGCCCAATCGGACACGGGGCCGTGGTGAGCTTCTGTTTCTGTTTTAAATTTTTATTTCTGTCTCCGAGACTCTGTAATCTACTGAGTATTTCCTCATGGATCAATACTCGGGAGATTACACTCACTACTACATAGAGGATGATTACGAGGAAGAATATTGTACCATTTGCGGCAACCCTCATTCGGTACAACATTATGACCTTTTCCAACCATCCGCCTCATATAGCTATTATGAGGAACCAAGGTTTGAACTTCCAAAGACAAGCTTTGATTGGGACACCTATCCTTCTCATTTCGACACACCACCGACTATCCTTCCTGAAGCCGAAAGAATAATATAAACTCTCAAAACTCTTGAGCGTTTAATAAAAGAATCCCGAGAAAGGGAAGAGGCTGTTTGTACCAAGGAAGTAATAATCGAAGAAGTAAAAATGGAAGAACAAATAAGTGAAAAACCAACGCATGGGCCAAACAAAGAAGAAGGTAAGTCCGAAAACGAAAATTTCAAAAAAGAAACAAATTTTCAGGAAATTAACATTTTGTCACCTTCTTTCGAAAATCATTGTTTAGTGCCCACTCATGCTAAGTTTTTAAAAGAGTTAAACACTAACGCTAAAATTGACGAAATGGTTAGCATCAAATTAACAAATGATCAAACTACGCCAATAAAAGATGAACAATTTGGAATTAACATAACACCGGTTCGTGTTTCTTTCAAAATAGCTTTGTTAGTAATATCACCATCGACAAAGATCTTTGTGTTAATATAATGCTTAACTATATTTTCAAAAAATTAAATAATAGTGATTTTTCTCCACTTCAAATCCCTAGTTTTCTATCCAATCGAAAGATGATAAAATCGACGGGAGTAGTTGAGGATGTGTTGGTACAAACAAACCAAGCTGTGGTGACAACCGACTTCATCATTGTCGAGGATACCCCACTTGTGTTGGGACGACCTTTTGTGAAAACCCATCAAGCATTGATCAACCGGAAGCAAAACAACCTACCAATTCAATTAGGGGCCGGCAAAAGGTATGTCAATCTTGACCAATCCATAAAGTACCCATTCGGCAATGACGACCCCTTAATTGAAGATGAAGATGAACCACCCGATACGGAAGAAGATCTCGACCAACTTGTCCAAGAAGAGGACACTATTGAACAAGCCTTTTTGGTCCTCGACCAAGAGCAACCAAATAAGGAGTCTCCTAAAGACCCACCACTTGAGCTAAAAGAGCTCCCAAAAGTTTTGAAATACGCTTTTCTACACGAGCATGGTAAATTACCAGTAATTATTTCTTCAAAATTAACTAGTTTAGAAAAAGAAAAACTAATTTCACTTTTGAAAAAACATAAAAACGCGATTGAATGGAATCTTGTAGATATAAAATGAATAAACCCTTCCATGTGCATACACAAAATTTTAATGGAGGATGACTACAAATTGGTAATGCAACCACATCGTAGAGTTAATCCAAATGTTCAAGAAGTGGTTAAAAATGTAGTCATTAAACTACTTGATGTCGGACTCATCTACCCAATTTCTGATAGCCCATGGGTGAGTCCCGTTCAAATAGTTCCCAAAAAAGGAGGTATGACGGTAGTAACCAATGAAAAAACAAATTGATACCAACAAGGACCGTCAGCGGGTGGAGAGTTTGTATAGACTATCGTCGATTAAATGAGGCAACAAGAAAAGACCACTTCCTTTTACCTTTTATTGATCAAATGTTAGAAAGACTATCTGGTCACAAATTTTGTTGTTTTTAGATGGTTTTTCAGGTTACTTTCAAATACCGATAGCCCCAGAAGACCAAGAAAAAACAACCTTCACATGTCCCTACGGAAGTTTCGCTTATCGACGCATGCCTTTTGGTCTATGTAATGCCCCGCAACCTTCCAACGTTGCATGGTGGCCATTTTCCATGATATGATAGAAAAGACCATGGAATTTTTCATGGATGACTTTTCTATCTTTGGAAATTCATATGACCAATGCCTCGATAACCTTGAACGAATGCTATTCCGATGTGTGGAAACTAACCTCGCCCTTAATTGGGAAAAATGCCATTTCATGGTTACGGAGGGAATAGTACCCAGTCACAAAATCTCAAGCGAAGGAACGGAGGTTGATCGAGCTAAAATTGACACTATCTCTCGATTACCACCTCCATCCTCCGTTAGAGCCATAAGAAGTTTGGTAGGGCATGCCGGATTTTATAGACGATTTATCAAAGACTTTTCGAAAATCTCAAGACGTCTAACTAAATTACTTGAAAAAGATGCACCATTTATCTTTGACAAGGATTGCACCATGCATTTTTAACACTAAAAGAAATGCTAGTCAATGCACCAATCATGATAGCGCCCGATTGGAGATTGATGTACACAAAATGGAACATATAAATTACATCAATTGAGGCATAAAACTAACCCTTTTTAGTACTAAAGTTGGAAAAAGCACGTTTCTTTGTTCCTTTTGTATTTTCAGGATAAAATGAGCTTAAACGGACAAAAGAAGAAAATAAGTAGCTAAAACCAACATAAATACAGAAAGAAGGGAAAGCAAGCCATGCCCGACCCTCAGCAACACCCCAAAAGACAAAAACCAGATCACAGAAGACGAGCACGGTCCGTGTCCACCAGGCACGGGGCATGGTCAAGCCTTGCACTATTAGACAAAACATTCAGAAGCTTCTACGACCACCACGGGCCGTGTCCAGAGTAACACGGGCCGTGGTCAACTATAAGATTTGTAGAATCTGGATAGTACAGCGAACAATTGACCATGGGGCCGTGCCCAGAGGCCACGGTGGGGCCATCTGCTGACAAATGCAATTAATGAAGAAAGAGAAGGATGTTGGCATGGGCCGTGTCTGCTGGACACGGGGCCGTGGCCGGGCTTCTGTTCAGGCTATAAATAGGGGTGCTTGGTTACCCACAAAGGCATCCCTTGGCAAACCACTTCTCTCTCACTTTTCCACCACTCCACCACCACTACAACACCAACACCGACCGCCATCATCCATTTTCCATCTTTAGAGTGTGTAGTAGTCTCGGGATCCAAGATAGATTGTAAGGGTTCTTGTCAAACAAAGACCATGCTTGGCTAAATTCCTTACATCACTTGGTGAAGACTAATCTTTTATGTATTACTTTTAGTTTTTAATCTTTCGGCACTTTTTATTTGGGGTTGTATTAGTGACTTTAATAACTAGTTTCTTATGTTGAAAGTGAATTTTCTTAACCATTTCTTCATGATGTCATTGATTTGCTCATTCTTGTCTTTACGGTCAATATAAAGCGCGGTTAACTACTTGGAAGGGGGTTAGAAAGGTGGCTTGTTTAAATTTTTTGTCTCGTTCAGTGTATAGATCCTGCGAGAACTTGGTTCAAGCCTATTAGGGCCTCCTTCAATGCTCAACGAGTATTGGATGGCAGGGGCGCGAATGGCTTGAACCCTTCATATGTAAACTACTATTAATATTTT
>CAMTDV010000727.1:0-13801 GCA_947069175.1 Scalesia atractyloides | reverse complement strand
CATGACAGGCAGTTTTGCAAAAAATGTGCAACACCTTTTGGAGAATCGGATCTTAATGTTTTGAGGGACACTCTCAAGGCAATTTACCTTCCTTATGAATCATACAAGCAAAGGTAAATTCCCACAATCCCTTTGCTATTATCATTATAAACAATGATTATCATCTCATATGTTTATCTTGTTCTAGGTATGGACAAATGGAACGTGTTACGCTCTCTGCTGAGATCTCAGCCATTGATCTAAGAGGAGCGGTTACTCGTGGTGTCGGTGCACAAGGTATTGAACTCAGTGAGACCGTTAGAAGAATGGAAGAATCAATCCCGCAAGTCATCGTACTTCTAGAAGCATCCGTCGACAGATGCATCAGCTTTACCGGTGGCTCAGAAGCCGATGAGCTCATTCTAGCCCTTGATGATGTCATGTTACAATTTATTTCAACCCTACAAGAAATCCTGAAAACATTAAGATCTGTATGTGGAGTTGATGTTGCCCCTGATAGTTCGAGTTCAAAGAAGGAAACGAGCTCAGAGAAAAGAGACGCGGCCCGCAAATTTGAGTTGTCAAGTGAGGAAGAATGGTCTTATGTTCAAAGCGCCTTGCAAATACTGACAGTTGCAGATTGTTTGTCGAGTAGATCTGCGGTTTTTGAAGCTTCGTTGAGAGCTATACTTGCGAGATTGAATACAAATTTGTCTTCTGCTGTGTTTGGGTCAAGTATTGACCCAAATTCTTCACATGAGAGTCTTGATGGAAATGGAGATCTGTCTATGGCGGGACGGGCTGCATTAGATGTGGCAGCATTAAGGCTATTTGATGCTCCAGAAAAAGCACAGAAGCTTTTCAACCTGTTGGAGCAGGTACATGTTACATGTTTCACATTTTTATTGAGTAAAAAGCCATTTTCGTCCCTGAGGTTTGGCCAGTTTTGCGAATTTGTCCAAAGGTTTGTTTTTCCGCATCTGGATCCAAAGGGTTTGAAATCTTGCCATTTTAATCCAGCTCGTTAACTCCATCCATTTTTCTCCATTTAAGTCGGGTATTTCGCCTTTTTATTTTTAACTTAAAAGGGTTTTCTCCTTAAGTCAGGGTATTTTCATCTTTTTGTTAACTTAAAGGGTTTTGAATACTTGTAGATTATGCTAAATGCTTGTACATGAAGTGAAAAAGACCGAATTGCCCTTTAAGTTAACAAAAAAGATGAATATATCCCTGACTTAACGGAGAAAAATGGATGGAGTTAACGAGCCGAATGAAAATAGCAAGATTTCAAATCTTTTGGATCCAGATGCGGAAAAACAAACCTTTGGACGAAAGTCGCAAAATTGGCCAAACCTCAGGGACGAAAATGGCACTTTACTCTTTCAAATATTTTGTGTATCGATATGTTACATAAAATATAGAATTTCTATTAAAAAAAAATAATTTCTCTAACAATATGATCCAGTAGGTTACTGTAAAAATTAAAAACATACTTTGGAGTTTGGGCGACGCTAGGCCCATTTATAGGTTTCCTTTTTCAGCTAACCGTTTCTAATTTGCCTGTTTGACCCATAAACGGGTCGATACTGCCACCTCTAGTTTGGTCCAGATAGCTTGGTTTTTTCATAAATCTGTATTTCTTGTTAAATAAGCATATATTATATCTTATCCTCTACACAAAATAACATTTTCTATTCCAACAGTCAAAGGATCCACGGTTCCATGCACTTCCAGTTGCATCTCAAAGAGTTTCAGCATTTGTGGACACGGTAAACGAACTTGTATACGACGTGCTTATATCCAAAGTAAGAAAGCAGTTTAATGGTGTATCAAATCTGCCAATTTGGTCTGCTGTTGAGGAACAAACTGCTTTTCATCTACCAAGCTTTAGCGCGTATGCTCAATCGTATGTCACGACCGTTGGTGAATATCTTCTCACTTTACCCCAACAGTTGGAGCCACTTGCCGAAACTATTTCTAACAATGATGCCAATGCTGACGAGGCACAATTCTTTGCAACAGAATGGATGTTTAAGGTAATAAAAATGTGGCATCTAGTATAATAAAAATTAGGTTGCTAATGTCGTGTTTAACATTTTCCTATAATAATGTAGGTTGCGGAAGGTGCTGCGGCTCTATTTATGGAGCAACTACGAGGTATCCAATATATAACAGATCGTGGAGCGCAACAGCTGTCGGTAGATATCGAGTACTTGAGTAATGTACTGTCAGCATTGTCGATGCCCATTCCTCCAATTCTGGCCACATTTCATACTTGCTTATTGATCCCCGCGAGATCAACTCAAAGATCTTGTAAAAACCGATTCAGAAAATCTTCATGTCCCCACGGCTAACCTTGTTTGCAAGATGCGACGTGTGAATCTTGAATGACAAAAAGTTGAAGAGTTTGTCTTATTTGCTACCAAACAATATAGTTTTGCGTATATGACATTAAACATTTACAAGGGCGAGTTATTAGTATTTATGTGGCTGTTTTTACATATAACACATATCGTTAATGAAAACAAATTTGTCAACATTAAATTATGTGTTAGGAGAAAGATAGACGATTTACATAGTAAATGTTTAAGTTCTTTAGGGGCATATCAATTTCTCTAGAACTGGAGGTTGTAAGCGATGAGCACACAATACTGTTTAGTAAAAGGTGGAAAAGTAGTTTACAGCGTATACTGTGTTCTTTTTTTATTTTAATGAGGCTTTTTAAAAGAACGCCGATATGTTTTAGATACCGAATTTATCCTTTTCAGCGTAGTTCAAACCTCCATGTTCATAATAACGAACTGTAAGCAGTGTTTATCCATTTCGGTTTCCTAGTTTGACTATTTTCAGTCAAAACCCAAACCAAAAACTAAGTTCTGATTCAGTTTTTGTTTTAAACTGGGAAACCTGAATTTTAACAAAATGGGTATTCGTCAATTCGGATAAAGATCCTTGATTCGGAAATGGGTATTCGTCAATTTGGATATCAAATGCTTGATTCGGTTTCGTAATAGGCTATATGTTTAATATACTGTACAAACAAAAAAAACCCAATATATGTAATCTAAGATCCTTACCAAAATCAAATATGTAATCCGTTTACTTTTAAACAATTTCAGTTTGACCATGTCTGGTTTATTTAATCTTAGACCAAATATTTGATGAACCAGATTTACCAAAATCATGGCAACCTTTTGTCATTCTTGTTTTTCCGGTAGCAACTTTGTTAAGAGGTAGAGCTTCTCAAGTGGTGGTTATAAATCTTTAGTCTTTTAATATAGTCAAGTGTTAAATATGATATAAAAAAAATTATACGTTTCCTAACAAAGCTACTTAGGGTGCTTAACAAAACAGGATCAAATCAATGGAAACTAAAGGGTTTGTAGTTTCATAACAATTTCTTGGACATCTACAAAAGAAACGTCTAAACGCATCCGATAGCATTGCTATGTCAAAATAACCCTGCACAACATAAAATGCTTATATATCAGCATGTTACCAATTTAGCTTTCTATTACCTCTATAGTTCTTCAAGAATAGGGAGTCAAATTCGACACTTTTTGGTACATAAATCAACACAAAATATCAACTTCTGAGGCTACTTATCCTTGCACCATATGAAACCTGCAGCACATTTAGGTAATACCTGCTTCCAATTCTTTTATTCATTATCAAGTTTGTCGATATTTGTCGTATAATGGACCCCGTCTTGGCAAAGTAGACCTCAAAACAAGATTATTATGGGTAACATCATTTGTAAACCTCAAGAAATGCCTTAAAAAAAGTGGAGCAAAAAAGCTACAAAGTAGAAAGAAAAAAACAAAACCAAAAAAAGAAGTATGCAGAGATATGGTTACCTCAACCAACAAGGAATCAAGGTTTACGTGTCAAGATTTACGTGTTACCAAGGAAAACCATGGTTTCTTTCAGCAGCAGAAACACTAATTTGTATAAACCATATCTGTGCTCTAAACAAACTCAAGACTCTTTAGAACAAATAGTTCAAACGAATCTCGAAACAGATAATGAAAGATATGCAGCAACTGTTAAGTAATAATAATACCTACCTCAGACTCTGTTCTCCTTTAGTTATACGAATTGAATTGATGACATAGTCTCAACAAAGCTGTGAGAACAAAAACGAGGGTTCACCCATGAAGACACATGATATAACTTTCGGGACTCCAAAACACGCATTCATAGAACGTTAACAAGTTATAATAAAAAGACGTCTACCTCCTCGAATTCAAATCCATTGAAATTTATCTCCAGAAATCGACTAATACGGACTTCTGGATGACCTCTTTCTCCCATGCCTGACAGGTGAACGCGATCTGCTACGGTTACGGTTACCTCCACGGTATCGATCCCGATCCCTGTTCATCACACCTCCATTTCTATAGTTAGTATGATTATTGTTATTGTACCTACGATCCGATGCTCTTCCTGTATCACGATAGCCTCTGTTGTTTCGGTCTCTAGACCTATCACGGTCCTGGTCCTGGTCCCGGTCCCGCCTGTCATGATTCTTGTCCACGTCAGCAGATCCGCTTCTGTTTCTATGTCTGCCTTCGGTTTCGGTTTCTCTTTGCTTCCTTCTTTCTTCCGCTTCTTTCTCACGTGCTAACCTTTCCTCTTGCCTTGCCTTCTCTTTCGCCTCCTGATAAATAATAATCATTTTTTCATCAAACTTTATTAATATTTGCATTGTGATCAGGGCTGCAAACGAACCGAACGAACACGAACAAGACCTTGTTTGTGTTCGTTTGTTAAGAAAATATACGTGTTCACAAACTGTTCATGAGCACTTACCGAACAAGATTTTATGTTCGTGTTCGTTTGTTAAGAAAATGAATGTGTTCGTGTTCATCCGTGTTTATTTGTTAATTTTAGGTAACGAACGTGCATGAACATAAATGAAAACAAACAAACACAATTAAGCATTATTGAACAGAATATATAATACGTTAATACTTATTAAATATTATATTTGTCGGAATTTTGAAGTGTTTGAATAAAATATAAAAATTAAAAACACTAATACACCATCGAACATAAGCAAACACGTTAATGAACGTTCACGAACATAAATGATCGAAGGCGGCCTCTGTTCATGTTCGTTCATTTAATTAAACGAATGAAATTACTTGTCCGTGTTCGTTTATTTATCAAACAAACGAACACAAACGAACTTCCCACCAAACGGTTCACAAATTGTTCACTAAACAATGAGCAGGTCCAGCAAATTAGATAACGGGTCATTTTGAGATTAAAATTGGCCTGCAATTACTTTTTTCTCTCTTTTAAGATAACTAACAAATTAACACATTAAATATGATTATAAAAATTATACGATCACAAAAACCATTGAGATCTTTGAATGAAGCTATTTAGGAGATGGAATAATAGATTTTAATGAAGCCAACTGTTAGTTGTTGGTTGGCAACGGTCCAACTTCAGAAATAACCTGTGGTGGTCCAACTTTTTCACATATTGTAAACCAATGGTCCTTTACTATCAGGAAAGGAAAAATGGGACAAAAAGAAATTAAGGTTCTATTAGTAAAGCTTCAATGGTTTACAAAATGTGAAAAGGTGGACCACCATTGGTTATTTTTTACGTTGGGACCATTGCCGGCTATCGACTAATAGTCGGGATTATTAAAATCTTTTATTCCTTAGGACATTGTATGCGTTGAAAATATACTTGAGGTGACTGATGCATACCCGACACCCCTAAAGGTCTATTCGAGACGCAAGAAGGGAGCAGGTGGGTCCAGGTCTAAATCAATTCCATGGAGCTGCTTCAGGTCATTTTCGGATATGATTTTGACCCATTCAATGCGAGAGAAGGGGAAGAGTTGTGGATTAAAGGAAGCTAAATGGATGGAAGTTAAATGGATGAAAGTTACTGCGATTTCAGTCTTTTTGCATTATATATTTGATCAGTCATTTGCTGTATTTCCTTGTCTTGTTAATTTTCTAATAAACCTCTTCTATTGGAGATTGCATATCTCGAATCAGGCCTTTACCTTTTGAATTCACAGCAGATTTCATCCTAAAAACTTTTAGTATATATCAGTGACTTTCAACCCCTTTGACCCGTTCAAGATAAAACACAACCCAAATCGACCCATTATATATACTATAAATGTGTTATTTTGTCATATCAACCAACTTTGGCATTAACCAACTTTAGCCCCTCAACTTTAATAATGATATGTTCAGCCCTTCAGCTAAAACAACTTTAGCCCTCAAATTTTAAAAAACAACGTTAGCCCCTGAACTTTAATAATGACATGTTTAGCCCTCTTAACTACATCAAACAACTTTATCCCCTCAACTTTAATAACAAACAACTTTAGCCCCTCAAATTTTATAAAAACAACGTTAGCCCCTGAACTTTAATAATGACATGTTTAGCCCCTCAACTTTAATAATGACATGTTTAGCCCTCTTAACTACATCAAACAACTTTATCCCCTCAACTTTAATAACAAACAGCTTTAGCCCCTCAACTTTAATAACAAACAGCTTTAGCCCATCAACTTTAATGATGACATGTTTATCCCCTTAACTAAAAAAACTTTAGGCTTTAGCCCCTCAACTTTAATAGGGACATGTTTAGCCCCTCCACGGTAATAATGACATGTTTAGCCCTTTAACTAAAACATCAAGCAACTTTAAATCTCACTATTTGCTTATTTTTATCTACGTTTCATAACCCACTAGGTAAGATTAACAAGAGAGTGGTACCTTGTACTCCGTGAGGAAATCTCTGACCATTCCATAACCGATATGTTGTTTTCCAGTGACATGAGACTGAGTTCTTTCAAGAGCGTCATTCGCTATCAGAAAAGAACCACATGTTTCACAAAGAGCCATCTTCTTCTCTTGCGCAAGCATTGAAACTTTCCCGTTTTGTGGCTGCAGGATCAATGCAGTCTTCTCGATATTAAGCAAATCCACCTGTACAGGCAAACGCCATAAAAACATATATTTATATAAATAGATTGTACAAAAAGGACAACATTGTTTAGAGGCTAAAGAAACCGATTGTTATATAATACCTTCCGCATGAGTGCCTCGGCTTCATCCACCTTTCCGGCTTCTCCAAGAGCCTCCACTGATTCTAGAAGGTTCTTGATTTTCTCTTCTAGAACAGATAATTGTTCAGATTCTTCAACGGGTACAGATGGCGGTGGAGACACTTCAACCTCTTGGGCGAGACGCTCACGTCCCCTCCTAACTCGCCTGTCCAAATCCATGACCTAAAACAAAGTAATTTTTAAGATGTAAATAAATGCAAGGACTTTAGCATATTGTGATGTTATTAGCTGTGTTTTCAAAGGCGCACTCAAGACGCATAGGCCTCACCCGGAGCCTAGTCGCAAGACACGCAAAAAAGAGCGAGGGATTTTTTTAAGCCATACACATAGTATAAGAATAACAATTTTAGGGGTTTTAGACACGTTTTAGGCTTGTTTAAGGCTGATTTAGGTTGGTTCCAGGCTTGTTTAGGAGTTTTGGACAACTTCAGACGACGTTGGCGAAAAATTGGCCGGAAGCGCACCTGAAACTGCGCCTATCTAGGCGAGACGTTTTCCCGGCACTGCGCTGCGCTTCGGTGCATCCAGTGTGCTTTTACACTGTTAGATCTTTCAAGTTGATAGTAAGATCTAACAAGCTTCCTCCAATATGCGAGTAAAAAAAAGATGCCAAAATGGATTGGGTAGGCAGGTCAGATAATAGGTCAAAACAAACAACTTGACACATTATTGGATTGAGTTTGACCCAACAACACTTTTTTCGTCCACTTTTTTTATTTTTAAAGATAGTTAATATTGTTATGGAAACTATATTACCAATGTAATGCATTAGATGATTAGAAGGTTGAAAACGTTTCAATAACACTTCAAGTGACTTATAACCTGATGTCATCAATTGACCTATTTCAATTCTTGCTAATCTTAAGTTTAGCCCATTTGACCTGTTGGAGTGAAATATAACCAAAATAGATAATTGGGTTGAAATTGCCACTATGGAGTAAAACGACTTACCAGTCTTTCACAGAAATTAGCCAGATCTGCTTCAAATCTTGGCACATAGGAATCATGCCTTGGAGAGCTCTCGAAGCTAGAGGAAACATCGAAGAAAAAGAAAATCATAAAGACAGCACAAATTCTAAGATTTTCAGTCGATTTTGATCTTTTTACTTTTACTAATCAGGAAACATATATAAGAAAAATTCTTTTGGTTGCTTGCTTAAAATATAGCGGTGTTAACTTGGTTGAGGACCTGTGCAAAATAGTTAAAACGCCAAATCCAAAATCTGTGGTTAAAATTTGACTTTTATGGTAAATTAATTGAGTTTAAGAATCCGCCATATACTGTATCATAAACCTATATATATATATATGGCCGTTCATGTTTAAGTTGCATGCTATAGCGTATATAAATGAAGAATCAACATGCATGCAATCATATGGATGAAGCACAATTAGATTCAATAAAAAGTTTAACATCTAGTCATCTATACAAGCTAACTGTCACAGATAATTCAGTAATACATACAAAATAAATTAAAAATGTGACAAGTCAGTCTATCATAAAATATAGTACAAATCCCAGAGTTCCTTCTTTTACCTTTCTTTCAACTTCGGATCATGGATCTTAGGGCATGGACCTGATATAAAAAAACAATGCAAACACAAAAGCAGCATATTAAACTTCATAGTCGAGAGAACAAATACCTCTTTAATGAATTAAAATTCGTTCAAAGAATCTTTATGATGTAAGTGGGGTGCCGATTTCAAACACGAAACGAACATAATCAGAAATTTGGGTTGTCATGTTAAACCTATTTTAAAAAATGGACCGTGCTCGGTTGACTTGTTTAACAAAAAGGCAACCCGTTTAACTAAACATGTTGACCCACCAACCTGTTCACGACCCATTTATATTCAACCCACCAACCCGTTTAACCATTTACAAACCCACCAACCGGCTTCATTTAAATAGATAGGTTAAACGAACCGCATTTGCTTTAAGCGTGTATCGGGTTGAAATTTGTATGTGTTAACGATTCAACCCACCAACACGACATGATTGACACTCACTCACTCATGTAACAAGTTAAATTAAAATCATCCAATTGAGTGACATTTCTACTCAAAAACAATAAGCAAACTAACACAAGACGCACCGAGTCACTTCGAGTGTTGACAAACAGATCATGAGGGCAAAACTTCACCATGTAGAAGCCACACACTTCCTTATCATCCCAAGTGATTTCTCTGTGTCCTCTCCTCTCTTCTTCCGTCAAATTTCGAGCTAAAAAACACACAATCAATAAACCATAACACAAACACATCAAATCACACACCTAGGGTTTCCAAATTTCACGTCTCAACATGCACCAATTGCAATTTTATTGAATTCAATCGAATCTAAATCCCAAAAAAAAAAGAAAAAAAAAACTGAAACCAACCTGAACCCATGAGTTCATCTAGCAATGCTCTTTGCGCGTCCATTGATGTTTGAAACTGTAATTGGTTTTGTTGATTTAAGGGTTTATGAAATCGATTTTTGGATAATGTCTAGGGTTAGGTTCGATTAAGGGAACAAGATGGAAATGGAATAGACTGATTACCCTTGTTTGGGTAGTTGTTGTATTTAGGGGTGTTTGGATAAGATTGTTTGGGATAAAATAGTCTACATGTTTTTTTTTAACTTGAATGGTGAAGATTATACATGGTTTGTTCGTATTTTTTTCTTTTTACATAAGTGTCATGTTTCCTTCATAAATTATAAGTGACATGTTCTCTTGTCACCTATGACCATTAAAATCCCTACTATGATGTTCCCATGTGACAACATGCTATCCGAATTCTTGTTATTTATTTCCTTTTGGTAGAATGGGTAGACATGTAAGGTTGGGTTTGAGTCAAAACAAGTTAAAGTGAAATGAGTTTGGTTAAAATGGAACGTTTAAAAAAAACATATCATTGATTTGGTTAAAACGGTTTTGGGTTGAAGTGTGTTATTTTAAGAATATATACACACAAATACATATATAACAAAATAGATTTATTGGGTTTTTAGCGGTTGTTGGTCATGGATATTAGCGGTGGCAGAAAGAGCTCTTGTGGGGACAATGATATTGAGGTAACTACGACGAAAGTGGTTTCCTAGGAGGCGATGTGGTCGTGGTGTTCGCTCAAAACTGTGTCAACAACTATTCGTGGTTGTAGTTTTTTTTTTGGCATGTTTTGTAAGATGATGATAAATTAGTAGAAATTGCCATGTTCAAATCTTACTCATTGTTCTATCCATAATAACGCTATCTTAAAACATTAAAAGTAAAGTATGATCAATTTGAATGTTGAGTCAGATAATTATATAAGATTGTAAAACTTTGTAAATATGTCTACAACGACGTCTATGTATCATGTATCAAATGTAAAGACTTGTATCATTCCTGGTAAGCTTTAAGCAAAATAATACTAAGACTCCATTTTTTTAAATCACTTTATGCTTTAAAAAAGATAGAGATGTCCAATAGTGAAAGTAATGAATATGATGTAGTTTCTTAATTTCTCATACGTAGTTGTGGTGTCTGTCCCCTTTCAAAAGTGATAGTTTCTTAATTTCTTAGATAAATATGAAACAAGTTAACAAATCTTCTCACCAATGACCTCGTTATATTGTGTTCGTCCCTTACAAAAGTGATATGACTTTAAATACTTAACAAGTATAAGGTATGTAGTATTTATGTGTATAAAAATATTGTTAAAAAAATCCTATCAAGGATGTTTCCACTTACCAAAAAGGTATGTGATATTTAGGTGTAAAAATATACTGTTAAAAAAATTTCATCAGTGATGTTTCCACTTAACAAAAAAAATGTTTAGTGAATGTAGAAACGTTAGGTATGACTAATATAAATGGTTTGTTTTGTTATGTTAAAGTGGGTCACCTTAAATAAATATCATATTTTGGGTAAATTACATTTTTCGTCCTTTATATTTGTATCAATTGCAATGGATGGACTTTAACTTTAATAATTATAGTTAACAGTTCTTTATTTGGAAAACTCATTACACCCGTATTTCCTTTAGCATAAAGCAGGTTAAAATCTTCAGTCATGTAGGACATGAGCCTTGCTTGCACATGAGGTATATTGGTAATTTTAGTGTTGATTTTCACAAGCACGCATCCTAAAACTTAATCTCTTTTCTCTTTCTTCCTTCTCATGGCGCGCGCTCTCTCTCTCTCTCTCTCTCTAGAAATTGGTGGTCCCGGCTGGGGCGGAGCAGGGTGATGGTGACAGGGAGGAGGGGTGTGCGATGGAGTGGGGTTTGGCTCGGACAGTGGTGGTATGCGACGGTAGTTGGGTGATCGTCGGTCACACATTACCACCAAGCACCTGGTGGTGGGGATTCTGTGATGGTGGGGTTTTGTGGTGGTCGTCAGTAGATAGTGGTAACCGGCTGGAGATGGAAGAAGAGATAGAGAAAGGGAGGGGGTAAAGGTGGTGATTAAAATAAGTTTGGTGAAGAATCGGTGCAACTTAAATTGAGATATGTAATTTGTTCAAATTTCAATGAACATTTGGAATAAACAGAAAGTTCTTCTTTGTTAACGAAGCTGATTTTGGTGGGTGGTAGTGGTAGATTGTTTGTTAGTGGTAACAATGCATCGCCGCTAGAACTATAGTTGTAACGGTATGGAATCGATTTGGATGGATGGATGGATGGATGGATGTGGTGGTGTGGTGTAGATAGAGAGAATAATACACACACAACACATTCTAATGCTATGTAAACATATGAATTATAACAATTTTGTCGCGCTAACAAATAAAAAATGACGGTTTTCTTCTTATTTAAAGGGATATTGGATATAAATAAACCCAATTTTCACCATTTGGCAGATAGCACTCTCAACTAACGAATTGTACCACGACACTCTCAACTTTTAATTTATCTTCCTCATGTACTCCCAAACTAATTGAACCCTATCCAAGTTAGCTAACACCAGATGACATGCCACCAAACAAGTGTCACATCATATGTCACGTCATCAAAAAAGCCATGTCACTAAATAAGTGCCACATCAGATGCCAAGTCACTAAATAAGTGTCCCATCAGATGTCACATCATCACACGAGTGCCACATCAGCAAAAAAACTAACTGAGCTTAGGTTCAGTAGTTTGGTAGTGCTAGTGGAAAATAAGTTAAAAGCAGACATGGCGTGGTACAATTCGTAATTGAGAATGTTACTGGGTAAATAGTGAAAGTTGAGGTTATTTAAATCTAATAACCCTTATTTGAAAGTGGGATCCTGTGATTTTTCAATAAAGGCATAACAATTTTTGTCTAACATTTTAACAAATTATAACGCGTTATTTTCTTCCCTCTCCATTTGTGTTCGCCCATAATTCACGAAAAAACGATAAATAACCAAGTTGTGTAGCAGACATGGAATATCCAAACAATGATAGTATACCCTAAGCTTATGTACATGACACATTTGAACAAAAGTTCAAACCTTGTTAGCCTAGAGACCCAAGAGATTATTATATGTCATAGCCTGAGCTTATGTACATGACACACAATTGATATCCCTTAAACAATGAAGTATGTAATGTTTTAGTTGTTATAACCATTATAAATAAGGTATTGGTCTATAACTCTACTTTGACTTGTTAGCCGACAACATTTCCAACAAACGAAATGTCCACCACTACTCCCAACTTTCAACTTATTTTTCTACTTGTTAGCTTATATGGCAAAAAAAATTAATTTAGAAAAAAAAAACCCTTAAAAACTCATCATTCATCACCATCTCCATGGTTCACAACCACCATCCCAACCTATTCACCGTCACCACCGTACAACCCCACAACCACCGTCTATCTTTTTCTTTAAAGCAGATACACCACCCACCTTTGCCACACACCACCACAACCTCGCCGCAGACACACGCACTAGGGGTGAGCATAAAACTAAATTAACCAAAAGCGAAACCGAGAGTAACACCCCGAAACCGGGTTTGGTAATTAAACCACATTAATAATAGTGAACGGGTAAAATACTGTTAGTGGTAAAAATTAATTTGGTGAATATTAGGATTTAAATAAATAAACCTAATAATAAATAAAAGGTGAAAGAAAGCTTTTGAGAAAATAAAGGTTTACAAGAGGCCTGAGTTAATGAGACTTGAAATAAAACGGATTATAACCTCCCCGAACCCACTAAGTTAACTAGGAATGTTTAACCTAGTTAACGGGAGAAAATGTTGTTAGAAATAAGTAGGTTAAAGCCTACTTAATAACTAACCAAACATGAGGGACCAAAGTGGGATAACTTGGAAATTTAATTATTAAATAAAAATTAAAACAAAACACGCACAAAGTGGGTGTTCTGGAACGATCAGGAGAAAGCTCCAAGGAGCCCAAAACCCTAGTTCATCAAATACATCAAATTGAAGGGCTATTTGGGGCTCAAATTCATGCATGAACACGAATTAACGATCACCCAAGCTAGGGGATCATAAGATATGTCGAATTTTGATATTTAACGAAGTTGTGAAATTTTGATGAATATCATGAGTAGCGATTTATGTATGAATCGTAGAGGTTATGGCTGAAATAGTGATTTATGCTTGCTTTGGAACAAAACCCTAAGTGAAAGTTATACATATGTTGCTATGATTTAAGAGTTAAGATGATTTACCACACTTAGATAAGTGAGTTTTAGTAATATGATGAAACTGATGATATAAACATGTTTAGAATCATCATGCATGATGGTGACAA
>CAMTDV010000726.1:0-13294 GCA_947069175.1 Scalesia atractyloides | reverse complement strand
TTGTAGTATGGGTGTCTTCAAGTCTTCAAGCATGTATATTGTGTAAATGTCTTAAGAAAGAAATATTGCATGTATTAAGACCAAAAGAAATAGGAAGAAGCAAGGTAGGGATAATTAGCATTTTAAACACGAATCAAGAATGGTCAAGTTTGGTCACTTAAACTATAAACTATGTCAAACATGGCAATTCTACCTAATTCCCTATAGTTATGGCTCTGATACCAATCTGTCACACCCCAACCGATGGCGGAAATATCGGAGTGAGACGATAATGAGATTGCTCATTGCTCACAATGCTAATAGTTACAATATTTAATTTAAAGCCAAATTTCATTTCAAGAATAATTGTAAAATACAACATTGAAACAAATACAACAATTAAAATTAACACAATACAACAAAATTGATACAACAACATTAACCTAAACGTCTAAATGTGTGTATCTAAATCCTTACTATTTGATTTCATAGCATCCTCTTCATCAACCTGTAACATGTTTTAAAATAACAATTCAATGCAAAAGCAAAGGCGAGTACACAAGTTTAAGCATAGCATACGTATACGAGTAAAGTTTAAACAAATCCTCATGGCAACTATGATTCTACAAGAGCATATACAAGGAATGCAATACTACTAGTTAAACCTTTAACGCATTCACGATGTTTTAACATGGACTCAAGATTACACGATGGAGGGGGATGCGTTACTTCCTAAAGCACTTATACATGTCAAACGAAGGCTTAAAACAAGTTAATGACTAAAGTATCACATAAAGAATGTCCAAGATATAAGCATCACGTAAGCGTATTAAGTTTTCATGTGTATAGGATTGTTTGTGCATTTCATAAAGTTCAAGTGTTGAGGTTTTAGTATAAGTAAACATGTTACACCCAAAAGTGTTGTAAACGAAAAGTGGGTCGAGTGTACTCACGGTTTTGCTAGCTTCCCTTTGTTACTTCCGTGAAGGGCTTGGGGAGTTGGAGGATCACCAAGCTATCTTTTGAAAGCCTTGAACCTTTAGAGAGAGATAGCTTTAGAGCTTTAGAGAGAAGAGAAGAAGTGTTTGAGGTGTGAAATGAGAGTGGGAGGAGGTGGGTATTTATAGTTGAGGTTTGGGGGGTTGAGTTAGGTGAGTATTAAATGCAAGAAACACCATCCAACAAACACAAAATGGACCAATCCATGGGCAAGAAACCACTTTCTCCGGATTATGCTATTTTTAGTCATTGAACTTAGTTTATCTTACATTTCATGGTAAAACATGATATTTTCGCATGTTTTCAAGTGTATAATGTATATGTAAGTATATTTTAGGTATCAAGTATGAATGTATGAGTATTTTCATGTATAACAAGCATCGCTTTGTATGTAAAAATGTATTAACAATTAAATGCATGTAAAATAAGTATGTTCAGGCATGAATTTTATTACGATCAAAGTCTCGCATTATAAGATTGGGAAATGAAATACAAATGCGATAAGAATACAAGTTTCCATAAATAGAAATATGATTACACTTTCTAATTAAGAAAAGTATGAAAAAGCGAGGCGTTACACTACTCTTGATTGTTATCTTGTTTAGTTCGCGGTAGTCAATGCACATCCGCATTGAACCGTCCTTCTTTTTAACAAAAAGGATATGAGCTCCCCAAGGTAAGGAACTAGGTGGAATGAAGCCTTTCTCTAAAAGTTCTTCTAATTGTGTTCTCAATTCCTTCATCTCTGTCGGTGCTAGCCGATATGGAGCTCTTGCGACAGGCGCTGCTCCTGGTAGGATGTCAATCCTAAATTCCACTTGTCTATCTGGAGGTAGACACAGTTATTCTTCAGGAAAGACATCGGGATATTCAGAAATGATTGAAAGGTTTTCAATCTTTGGCTTTGGCTCGTTAATAACTACTTGTGCCATGTAAACGACACAACCTTTCCTCAGACACTTGGATGCCTTAAGCAATGACATTTTGTCTGGCAACCCACAATGTGAATCTCCAAGAATGGTGAGCATTTCACCAGATGGGGTTTTAACTTCGATGAGTTTCTTATCACAGGCAATACAGGGCTTGGTTATGAGATAACCAATCCATACATAAGACTACATCGAACCCCGCCAACTTCATTGGAAGAAGAGAGATAGGAATAGAATGATTCTTAATGGATATAAAACATCCATCAAGAATGGAAGATGCCATTTCTAAGTTTCTGTCGGCAAGTTCTACCTTATAAGTTATGTCTAGAGTTCTTACGGGTAAGTTTAATAGTTTGCTAAACTTATGGTCTACAAAGGACTTATCCACACCCGAATAAAAAAGAACTCTAGCATATACGTCATTAATGAGGTATGTACCTGTTATAACGTTGTTGTCATTAATAGCCTCCCTAGCATTCATCTGAAAGGCCCGTGCATTTCCTATCTTGGCCTCTCTAGGCTTTGCATTGTTACTCTTATGATTCTTAGGGTAGTTAGTCTTAATATGCGCTCTTTCATTACAGCCATAGCAGAAAACATCCTTAAGATCCTTGCATTCTAGGGTCTTATGCCCTTTTTTCTTGCAGATACCATAAGGTTTAGCCTGTGGGTCAGAATTACACTGTCCCTAGTGCTTGCGGTTGCAAGTCTTGCATGTCGGCTTCTCGGCCGACCTATCTTGGTTCCTTATGAACCCAAATCCTCCCTTATTCTTCTTGTTAAATCTTTGGGAGTTACCATCCTCTCTTTTCCTCTTTCCATCAGTCTCAGTCTTGACTGACTTTTGTCTCTCCAAATCTAAGGTGAGAGAGAGAGATAGGTCAACAGCAGACCTATAAGTAGTAGGCTGAGCAGCCTTTACCATGCCTTTAATCTCAGGCGTTGACCCATTTATAAAACGCACGATGCGTTTGGGTTCATGAGAAATTAAAGAAGATACTAATTTGGATATGGAATTAAAATCGGTAACATACTTCCGGCAATCCATGTTTTTCATTGTAAAAGTCAGAAAATCCAACTCTATCTTCTCCACCTCATGAGGTGGGCAGTAAGTTTCCTTGACAAGGTCATCAAACTTGGACCATTCTAAGTTATACATGTGTACCTTTCCTATTGACTGGATCATAGCCTTCCACCATATCAGGGCATCGCCCTTAAAGGATTGGGATACAAACTTCACCACATCCTTATCAGCACAACCACTGATATCTACCATAGTTTCCATTTCGTCAAGCCATCTTAAGGCTTCTATAGCCCCTTTTTCTCCATTAAAATCTCGGGGCTTGCAGGAGACAAAGTACTTATAGGTACATCCATCTTTGGAAGAACGGGACCTATCATGAAAATCTAGTTTCTTTGGTTCACTCTTTGCATTTGATGAGTGAACAGAGCTCTCCTTTCGAGATGAAGATGGTGGAAAGATACGTTTGGAGCAAGTAGCGCTCGATTCCTTAAATTTTTCCATGGTCTTTCCAACAGCTGCATCAATGTGAGCTTGGAGATCATCATTGATGGCTACGTTTTCAGCATTGTCGGTATTATTATCACGGCGACTACTTTGTGCCTCATCTGAATTAGCCATCTCTGATGTTTTGGTACTAAATATTAAATTAAACTTACATTAGCCATGGCACTAATAACCATATAGGCTGTAATGTTTAGATATATAAATCCTTTGCCTATTTGAACCAGTGTGCATAGAATCACAACTGTCAGGCTTAATATTTTAAAAGAATATATTCTTTGAGATATTTAGGTATAATTAGCCTAGGTCTCGAAGGGACCATCAAAAGGCTTTCTAAATTTAGACGTGGTCCATATAATATTGGACAGTGGATTATAAAGTCCCAACTGTCATTGTCATATCTAACAATATAATATGGCTTGTAGATAATTTAATTAACATTATTTAAGATGTTAAGATAGATAATCATTGCATTGATGATATTGGTCGTGATCTCATTGATCATATCGACTATGAGGCTTGAGCATAGCTCACCACCTTGGACAGGGAACCATAAGGTTATAACTGTCATTGTCTTAATTGACAATATAGTATTGTTCGTAGGCAAATCATCACTAATGGATGTTAAATTATAGCCCGTAGGCACTTCATCACTAATTGATGTTTAATAATAGCCTGTAGGCACTTCATCACTAATGGATGTTAAATAATAGCCCGTAGGCACTTCATCACTAATGGATGTTAAATAATAGCCCGTAGGCACTTCATCACTAGTGGATGTAAAATAATAGCCTGTAGGCACTTCATCACTAATGGATGTTAAATAATTATTATCGCATTGATGATATTAGCCGGGATCAAATTTAATCACATAGGCTATAAGGTTAGGACGTAGTCCATCACCTAGATGGTTAGTGTGGTTCCTCAAGTCACACTACCAGGAGTATTAACATTGCTTGAATGTTAATACAGATTTATCTTAATGGTTGATTAATAATAGTCATGGTCGTATTTGACCTCAATGACTTGGAGGCTTGAACATAGTTCACCACCTCTGGATAGAAAGGATAATCTTCTTTAACTAGCATGATAGAAGGGCTATTCATCCTTAACTATCTTTTATAAATTGGCCAATTAATATGGACCTTCCCATTTGGCTAATCAAAACCATTAAGAAGATCTTTTGGAATTATATAGCGGATCATAAATTTCGAGTTAAAATCGAGACGATCGCTTGAAAAGAATATGACGATTACATATATAATTCCAAATATTTCATGAAATAACAATAGAAAATTACAATACTTGAAATAAATTAAATTGATTGTCCTTACAGGGACTAAAAAAAAATAACATGTCCACGTAGGGACTACAGAAATAGCAATGTCCACGTAGGGACTAAAGAAATTTAAAAAACATTAAATAGAAGAAACTTCACTCGTCCTTCTTTCCTTTGACTAACTTGGAAAGTTTCTTGAAGAACTTATTTGTCTTCTTCTCTGTCTTCTCAGCCTGTTTTTGCATTTCCTTCATCCGCTCCAAGGCCTCATTAATGGCTTCAAGAGGTGGCGGAGGTTGTGGTTTAGGCACAACAGGGTACTGGTATTCATAACTTGGGTATCCAGTAGGTGGATAAGTAGGTGAGAAAGGAGATGGGTAAAGTGCATTATGTATGACTGCTTGCATATATGGGTCATGTGATAGCGCTTGATTGTCTAAGTTCATTGGCGTCGTTGGGTTAAAAGGATTATATACAATCCAAAGGCTCTCATGGCTCAAGTGACTAGGCCACAACCATCCATGGACGAGATAACCTCCTATCTGTGTACTAAAGAATGTATTGCTAAAGTTGAACATTACAGGTATCACAACTCTTAAAAAGAATAATAGAATGCCAAATGAGAAGGTTGAATCACAAAAAAAGGACATTTTGCAATTAAAAAGGGATGTCAGTGTGAAGGGTTGTTGGTATGAAGAGGAAAAGGAACGAGTTCGTGCTCTAACAGCTGAGCTAGATGTATTGAAAGATAAATTTCTAAAGAATGAAATAAATACAAAGAAATGTGATACATATTGCAGAGTTGTTCAAAACCTCTGTAATATTCAGCTCAAGTACAAAGAAAATAAAGGGATGTGGTTAGGTTTTTAAAAGGTTCCTCCTGTGACACCCGGCTATTTTGAGTTTGTACCGTACTAGTGTGACACGTGTTACGAATAAATAAAGGCAATATTTTATTGAATTTTGGTGTTAATATATGGCGTTTGATGTATTAGTAACTCCAAACTTCGTTAGAAATTATGTTGGCAATAATAAGATAAACGATTATCGTGTAGTGAAGAAAATGCGAAACGAACGTTGGTGACCGCTCGATTAATGTTAAAATCCTTAAAATATTCCATTATGATTAACATAGCATTTTAATCATATTCGTGAGGAAAAATTAATTAAAACGCTTAGAAACTCTATTTTGCGAGTTTAAGTGCATATTGCGCAACACAACGCATATACTGTAAAATACAGACAATGCAGCCAGACTACGCAAATAAAATATTGTTCAGCAATATTATGGCAAGTTTATTTTTATAGTATGATAAAAAAATAATTTTAAACGCCTTAAAACGCGAGAAAAAAATACCCGGAAGCCAGTTAAATACATGTCTTTGCTTAATAAATATATGTATATATGTATGTAAACATGAAGATGTTGTGTGTGTGTGTGGAGATAGGTGGCGGCTCCATATGCCCACCTTTTCTTCCATGTTGACAAGTGTTGGAGTTAGAGAAAAGGTGCAATGATCACGAGTCTTCCACACTTCACTTAATACATTTTCCAACACCAAAAATCACAATTCTTCCATTCTTTCTCTGTCTAAAACCGTATGCACTCCATCATCCCTTCCATTCCAAATTTTGAACATAATCTTGAAGATCCAAGTCCATTTCAAGGTGTTTTCAAGTTCATTTGAAGATCCAAGAGTAATTTCAAGATGATTTCAAAGAAGAACAAGCTCCATATCATCAAACTTTATCAAAAACCCATCAAAAAACTTGAAGGTATAAACTTATTTTTGAAACCATGTTCTTGATTCTTGGTGATGATGATGATAGTGGAAGGTTTCTCTTGATATTGGAATTATTCACAAACTTGAAAACTAATAATAAATGGGTTTTAATCAAAATAAAAATGGAAGCATGTGCGTGTATATATATACACACACACACGCCAACATATTAAAAAATAAAGACTTTTTGAGAAAATCTCAAAGTTATGTGAAAAAATCTAAGTATTGGAGAAACTTAGGTATTTTGTGGAATATTGGTTATTAAATCGTTCCTACTTAAATTAGGACGTGTAGACTAAATTGTGGGGTCGCGCTAATATAAAAACGCACCCAAAAGTGAGTGTCACTAACCCCTTCTTACTGTATATGTTTTGGGGGAAACACGCCTTAAAAGGATAATTATACGTTTTTGTATAAAATATGCCTTTGAATAAATTATTAATATATTTTTGTGGAAAATATATGGTTTACTTGATATAAATATACGTTTCAGGGAGAAACGGGATTTGATTGATATATATATATATATATATATATATATATATATATATATATATATATATATGTCTGTATGTTTCAGGGAGAAACAAGGATTATTACGGTGTTTGGATAAAACGACCGTGTAGATTTAAAAATGCTTAAATCTAAGTTGTGACGAATTTGTTTGATCTCAAGAGAGTAAGTATCGGTATTGGCTTACGTTTCGGTGGAGAACTCGGGAAATTCGTACAATACAAAATATAAATCTATCATATTTTAGTAGGATATATATATATGGTACATGAGGCAGACATTATAAGTGACCCATTGTGGACACTTGTGCAAATTTTGCCATTTAATCATTAATACTGTATGCGTATAATTGTTGATAGATCTATCGGGTTGACTACCCCGTCGTGACCGGTAGTTCATTGTCAAGTTAAGCGACGAATTTATATTCTGTTATTGTCTAGCTTTGATTATACCGTATTGTTAATATATAGCTCGTGTGTCTTGCAAACTTACGAATCTGAACATTTGATGCTAGAAATTTAATATATATAAATCTTGGGAAGATGTCTTAATATCAAATATTTTCAGAAAACGCTTGTGATGACTGACCCTCGGATTTTTGTAAAGAAAATAAATTTGACTTTCTTAAATTATATGGATGTTTTATTCTTAAACACATAATAAGAAAGTTTTCCTTGGATCAAATTATTATTTATAATTTGAATATGTGAACTCACCCTCCTTTTTGTTGACACTTAATTTTAACGTGTTATTCAGGTACATGAGTTCGGCTTCGGGATTTTGGCGCATCTTGTGGTTGTTGATGCATGTCGTGTTAAATAATACTTTGGACAACTTTTGAAATTATTTTGGGACCAAGTTTGTAACTAAGATCCATAAGGATCAAACAACTATGTCATGATTGTGGTTGTGTTTGAACTCTAAACTTTAAACTTATGTTTTAATTAAGTTGTATGTCCAAAATTATATTGCATCATCTACGAAGATACTTATGGGCACCAAAATCCGTCACCACTATGTTTATATTTCCGCTCCGACGTTTTTGGGGTATGACACCTCCACCATATAACCATAATTACACCATATGCCACTTATCGAAAGAGAAATTGAAAATGAGAAAAGCATGGTATATGGTAAGTTGGTCGAAGCACCATCTGTTGTAGGATTACCCCAATTCAATAGATGTGACGTGTAATACTGTGTATAATACTAATGCTTCTACTTCATGTTCAAATAAAGTGATAGTTGAGGATTGGACAGAGGAGTATGATGAACTATCTTGTGTTAATGATTCTGATAAAAACGATCTTTCTTTTGAAGGATTTTTAAAAATCATGTGTGTGGGCCTTGATGATTTGAATGCTGGGTGTGTTTCTACTAGTAGCTCTAGCATTAAAAATGATTTGAAAAAGGATGTGTGCAACAAAAGATACTTGTTTCCTAGACGAAAACATTTATGTTAAACCATTGCCAAATGATAAATCTGACAAATATGTAACACCAAGACATACTATTAAGAAACAAACATAAACATCAAAATCAGTAAACAAATGATGTTCATGTTCTTATGCGATCGGCAACAAGGGCGGTAGCATGTAAATCAAAGACGAGGGTATGGGAAATCTACTCATCAAGGAAAATCACACTCTCCCAGATCATCAACAAGCTGTCATAGATCTCAAATGGCTCATGGTTTGAAAATGCTTTTGTTAGGCCTATTAATAATGGCAAATGTGAAAAATATGCATTTAATTGTGCTAACAATCTTTTGGCAAGATATATGAGATTTCTGAATAGGACATGAAATCTAAGCAAGATAAAAGAATCAAATGAGAGCTTCACATAACAAGGATCTATGTAATCAAAAGAAAGCTCCATAATAAAAGGCTTATGCAAATGACAAGCATAAGCATCCAAATTCATTATCCTGCAAGATTTGATGACAGAGGATATTGCAAAGAAACAAGCTTGCTACAATTGTGGCAGAACTCATCACATGGCAAGAAACTTCACACATCGTCCTTAAGTACTTATGTGCAAAATCAGAGGGTCACACCAAAGAATAATTACCATTCTAAGCCAATGAAGGTATCTTCACCTAAGGCAATGAACAATGTGAATCTCAAGATTAAACCATCTGATGGGGATTAGAATTCTACGAAAGCCAATAGAAAACAAGCTTTGAAACTTACACAAGTTTTGAAAAATAACAAGGTCGAAAAGCCAACTGTTTTGCCAAAGGCATCTAAGAAATTAGAAAAGTCTAAATGTAACGCCTCGCTTTTTCATACTTTCCATAATTAGAAAGTTTTGTCATATTCCTTCTTTTTGAAGCTTGTATTCGTATCTCTTTTCCTTGTAATTCGAGACTTGAATCATAATGAAACTTATACGCGCATTCACACACAACACTTATTCATTATATGCTTAAAACATGCAAAAATTGGCTAAATAATCAAGTTGAAGGGCTAAAAGTGTTAAAATCAAAGAACCTTCTAGAATACCTTGCCTCGCACCCCGCGACGGAAACAATTGAAGCTCTCGCGCCCCGCCAGGCCTCTAGCGGCCCGCGACCGAGAAGCCTCAACCCTCTCGCGGCCCACGAGAGGATCGTGATCCGGAAAAACTCGTTTCAAGCTTGTTGATTGGCCAGATTTGGTTTTCTTGCATTTATTACCTCAACTAACACCCTCCCCCATTTTACCTATAAGTACCCCATCCCATTTCACTTTCAACTCACACCTCATTTCTCTCTTCTCTCCTCTAAAAGCTCTAAAGAGCTCTCTTCTTCTCTCAAAGATCAAAGCCCCTAAAAAGTGAGTTCTAACTCACCTCTCTCTTTTGATCTTTCCTTTTTCTTACTACTTGGAAATACCTTTTGGAATGTTTCCATAAGTCTTCCATGGAAGACTAACTTGGAACATCACCATGACTAAGGTCCCAAGAGTAAGCGTTTTCTTTTGGTTTTAATAGGGTTTTACCCACAAGTGTTGTATCCTTCCAAGCTTGTTCTCGAAACAAGACTTGAGTTGGTAAAGTGTGATCACATGGAAGCCTTGGCTATCCTAACTTCAATCCACCACCTCACTTGATGATTTCATTTACTTATGCATTTACTTTTATGTTCAAACTTACTCATGACCATCCTTGTCGTCCTTGTGATGACTTGCGCATTGGTAAAATATACGTGGGGTTTTAAAAGGAAGGTTATCCTCCTACCTCAATGCATGACTTCTATGAACCTACATGATATTATTGATATACTTATGTAATATATATATGTATATACATACTAACCGAACTCTTGATGGTAATCAAATGATTATCCGTCATGATACTAGGTTATATCACCTATGTACTTAATCTCTTGTTATGATTCTAATGGGTATTATAACCCATTAACGTCAACCCAAATGGGCAAAATAGTGTCGAGAACGAGTATTAAGTCTAGATGATTATTTTCTCGTATACATACTTTATCATATTTGTCGTTGTAATTTTCCAAATCCTCCGTTATCATTCGTTTACTTACCAACCTACGTTTCCTAATGTAGGATAACTCAACACTAACTCCATCCATCAAATCCCCTTCAAGGACTAATCAAAGTTGAAGATTTTGCAAAACCATGAGTACACTCGACCCACTTTTCGTTTACAACACTTTTTGGGTGTAACATGTTTACTTATACCAAAACCACAACATTTAAACTTTATGAAATGCACAAACAATCCTATACATATGAATACTTGATACAATTACGTGATGCTTATATCTTGGACATTCTTTATGTGATACTTTAGTCATTAACTTGTTTTAAGCCTTCGTTTAACATGTATAGCGCTATAGGAAGTCACACATCCCCCTCCATCGCATAAACTTGAGGCCATGTTAAAACAACGTGTTTGCGTTAAGGGTTTGACTTGTAGTATTACATGCCTTGTATATGCTCTCGTAAAATCATAGTTGCCATGAGGATTCGTTAAAACTTTGATCGTATACGTATGCTATGCTTAAACTTGTGTACTCGCCTTTGCTTTTGCATTGAATTGTATTTTAAAACATGTTACAGGTTGATGAAGAGGATGCTATGAAAACAAATAGCAAGGACTTAGATACACACAAGTAGACGTTTAGGCTAAATTGTTGTATCAATTTTGTTGTATTGTATTTGCTTCAATGTTGTACTTGATAATTGTTATTTGAAATGAAATTCGACTTTAATTAAATATTGTCACTATTAGCGTTGTGAGCAATGAGCAATCTATTTCGTCTCACTCCGATGTTTCTGCCATCGGTTGGGGTGTGACACTAAACATGTTTGGGAACCCAAATTCAAGACAGAAACATCATCAATCCTAGAAACTAAATGGGACATGTGCTTACAGGAAGTGTCTTATATTGATACTTTAGGAATACCCAGGACCACGATGCCCGGGGTACCTATGTCTAACTAATCTCCTTATCTATTCAGGAACAACCAAGGAGGAACGGCTGACCAAATCTGGAACTTTAATAATGGTTGTTCCAAGGATATGATGGGTGACATCTTACTATTGCAAAAAGTTTATTTTTTTTTTTAAATGACTTGTTTTCTTCTGAAGAAGATAAGGGAGGTAAGATCAACAAGAAAGACACAATTTTTATTTGGTACTTTGATTTTGCATATGATTAGTCTTCAAATTTGATGATGGAATATGTCACACCCTCAATTTCCACTTGCGGAGTTTTACCGCGAGGCGTGTGAACAAACCAGAATCCGAGACACTAGTAACATCGAACGACTCTATATGATTAGTTTATACATTTTCCAAAATCATTTGTTTAACCATTCATAGTTAATTTTAAGTTGTCTTAGTTTGGTTTCAATGTTTAGCGGAAGCATTAGTTTTAAAGTCGAGCGGAAGCATTAAAGTAAAGTAAAGGAACGGGCGCCAACACAAACGCCAAAACTAAAGAAAAACCCAAACAATATTCGAAAATAAGACTCGATAAAAAGATGTCTTGATCAATGCAAGTGAGTGCACCTAGAGCTCCTAGCGTCCTGAGAAACATGTAAAGAAACAAGTGTCAACATTAAAGAAGAGTGAGTTCACAGGTTTTCATAAGCTCATTTGTTCGGTTATAAGTTTGTTTCCCCCGTTATCCCTAACCCGGAATAACGTTATAGTTCCATTATTCCAAACCCGGAATAACAATGATGTTGATTTCATTATTCCTAACCCGGAATAATATTGTTGTTTGTTTCATTATTCCTAACCCGGAATAATATTGTTGTTTCGTTTCATTATTTCTAACCCGGAATAATATTGTTGTTTCGTTTCATTATTCGTAACCCGAAATAATATTGTTGTTTCGTAATTAAGTTCAATGTTAACATGTAGGTAGCTAGCCTAAAGTTATGTCACATAAGTGTTCGCGATTGAAGCTGACTGTTGTGCCTCCGTGTTGCCAGGCCTATCACTGACCATGGCGAAAGTTAGGCTAAATTATTCACCCGTTGACCATACCCGGTCGGCTAGCGCGACTAGCTCGGGTGGGGCTTGTCGGGCCCAGTAGTACTACTTATAATCTCCCCGCTATCTAACCCAATACTAACGATCCGAGAGTTTGTCGAGAACTTCCGTGATATAGCTGCTTAGTGACCATAACGTACATTAACATTAACTTAGTTACCGAATAGTTTAACAACGTTAATTTCGTATAACGTAAAGAGATAAAGTTGTAGAGTGTATACATGTTTCTCCCCCTATTGTTTAAAACCGGATAAAATTAGGGGCCGTGAACTCACCTTTAGTTGCTCGGTTAGTGTAACACAGAAGTAGCAAATGATGGGACCGCTAATCGCGTCCTAACAAGTCAATCGATTTAGAGTTAGTGTGTGAACACACTGATACAAACCCTACACATAACTATCATACAATGCGGCACACATGATAACAATTTCAAACACAATCATGCATGCAAAGTATTATCATACCAACATAATGATCAAACCAACTTATCAACATAAATCAACTCATACGACATTTTGGTACACCCATTCGCAAGTAATCAAGTTTCAGCTTGTATGCTCATAACTAGGCTGTTTTCGAGGATTTTTATAAAATAGTTACAACGTTCCAAAAATTCCAATTTTTTTACAGAAGGTGTCAACTAAACTGTAGAATTTTATATAAATTTTTCAAGTCCTAACACTTTTCCAATTATTCATAAATATTAATATACTAGGCTGCAGTCAGATTCGTCGCTTTCTGACTGCAGTCCACGGAAGAATTTATTTAAAAA
>CAMTDV010000724.1:0-12712 GCA_947069175.1 Scalesia atractyloides | reverse complement strand
GCGTCATTAAAACAGCAACAAACCCCAAACTTTTTTTTCGCGATTCCGTTTTATAACCCGTTTCGTCACGGTTTTTGCCTATTATTATTTTCAGATAATCAATGGAAGGAGTAATCCAAATCCATGTGTGGGAAATTTGGGAAAAAACCTTGGGTCTTAGCTCGGGGGTTATGTTCTAAAACTTGTGTTTGTGATTCCCGTTACGGGGAAAGTAGCTTTATGCTCATTAAACCTACTTTCCTTTTATACCAAGTATACTTGGAGCTTTAGGGCCAGAAAGATACTCAAGGATGGATAAAGTTAGAAGAAAGTCCCCCAAAGTCTTTATGCAAAAAAAAAAAAATAGACATGTGAGCTTTTTACTTGCGTCATTCTCAAAACACAAGTCCTATCTTAAGGCATGTATATAATAAAGTTTGAATGATAAAAAGGTTGGATTTGTGTTTGGTATTTCACGAGGTCCCAAATTTTTTGATTAATTTAAGGAAAACTTAGTTTTAGCCTTGGATTGGGGGGTTGCTTCAAAATACAGGAAATGATTTAAAAGGTTGTCTAAAACATGATAAGTTTAAAAATCCCAGATATAAAAAACTGTATGATCAAAAATAAAAACAAAGAATTTTTTGTTAAAACTTTAAAAACAAAATTACTGGAAAATAAAAACGGGTATTTACAAAAAGGGGGGTTTTTGGGATTCATTAAAATTTTTTTTTCGTGTTCTTCTAATTCTTGAAAAAAAAATTTTTTGTTAGTAGCCCTTTTGTGATTAAAGTGAGGCTTTCTATTTTTGTTTTGTTAAAAATTGGTTGCCCGGCAAAGGGTATGTGAGGAAATTTAAAATAAAAGAGGTTATAGGGTGTTTGGGATAAGATAAAAATTACAGGGTTGTTATAAAGGGGAAATCCCGGTGAATATTTTTGGGGGTAATTAGATAGTTTATTTGGGGTCAAATTTTTATAAATTATTCATTTTGTAATAGTGGTTGATGATTACTATTTATCCTTTGGACCCTAAGGGGAAAGTGAGCGCTCATACGATCATTTTAAGCATTTAAAAAATTTTTCCCCCCAAAAATTTTCAAGTTGTTCTTGTTTACGGTGTTCTTTCTAACTAATTTTTGATGGCTCCTTTAGGTTGCCAGTGCCCTCTCGAACCCGTATCTGTCATTTGCTACAGCCTTGAATGGTCTAGCTGGACCCCTTCATAGCCTTGAACGGTCTAGCGTGTTTGAACCAATTTGGTGCTGCAATGATATGAAGCTTGCAAGCCCTTGATTTGGTTGTTTTGGTGGAGGAATCGACTCGTATTCGAGGGTAAGTGGTTTTGTTTGGTTATGCACTTATGCTTAATGTTTACCGGGATTTTAAGTGATTTTAGGATCCATTATTGAAGGTGAACGAGTTAAGTGGTTGATGCATTTTGGTTCTTATTTAGTAACAAATCAAATTGTAAATTAGCATAACTTTTACTAAATTGCAGCAGTTTGTTTCAATGATTATCGTTGTTCTTGTCGGAAGCCGGATTTACATGAGACGTCGTCATGCAATACTTACCTCTTTTTGATGTTGAAATTGGCTAATTATTTGAAAATAACTCTGTTGCAAAGGTCTCTCGGCAACTATGTTCATGGACTCTGTAAAAAATCTCTCACTATCAGCGTTTGGAAAGGTATAAATATAATCTTCATTATTTCTTCAATTTCAGTGTTATACTCTTACTGGCAGGCTTTTATAAGCTTCATTTATTGTGTATATTGTTCGCGTAGGTTCTTTTTGCAAGGTTGTGTGGTCAAAATTTAGGTTAACCAGGTTTTTTCATAATCGCCGCGTTGCGGCGAACTTCTTTTGTTATTTAGTTTGTGTTTACATGTATTTTGAAATCACGAAGAGCACGTTGCGCACGGAACCGCTGACAAGAATAAAAATAAAATATAGAAAAAGCACTAAAAGATAACCGAAAGAAAATCAACCAAAAAAGTTATATGGTAATGATGTTGTTCGTATGAAACTCATGGTCAGAGATGAGCAAATGGTACTGGGTACTGGTACCGAATTTCCCGAACTGGAAGATCTTAAGTACCAATTCGGTACCGACTTTTGGCGCCTACCGGGTTCTACCTTCATATACAGGTATCGTAACCGGTATTTTCGGTACCACTACCGATTCGGTATCGGTTGGCACCAAGCATTCCCTACCCCTGAAACTAAAAAAAAAGAAATCATTAAAAGTTGAAGAAAATCAACAAAAAAAGTTGCATGCTACCATTGTTGTTCGTACGGTACCCGTGATCAACGATGAGCAAATGGTACTGGGTAGCAGTACCGAATTTCCCGAACTAAAAGATTTTCAAAATCATTTCGGTACCGACTTTTGGCGTTTTCTATACCAGGCTAGTGCCGGTTTTTACCGTCATGTACCGATAATGAACCGGCCAGTACCGGTATTTTTGATACCAGTACCGGTACGGAGGTTGACACCAAGTTTATCCAACTTAAAAGGTAAACAAAATAACTATATATATATAATATTAAAATAATAAAAGTATTAAAAACTATATATTATTATAATATATATATTTAATATATATATATATATATATATATATATATATATAATTGTGCTTGTTCTTTGTAGAATAGTTTTACGCATTTATAATATAAATATAAATGAAGAAAGAATCACATTCTCTTACATGGTTAACGAACTTTTTTTCACTCTGATGGAATGGTTCATGATCCATTGAATCAAATCAAAATTTATTTCTTTGTTCCATGTGTTTGACCATCTAATGAGGATTATATTTCTTCAAAACAAATTCTGTAATGAGCAGCAAAAAAAGTTTTCCGTACAGATTTGCATGAGTTGGAATGACCTCGAACACTTTTGTTACAATTTTTATTTTTATTTTTTGTAGTAATTAGTTTATGGCCAGTTTGATAGGTTTTCTTTTAAGCTTACTTGTTTGACCCATTAGATATAAAATACGCCATGAATCGACCCATTCTTTATTCATAAGTAAATGGTTCCAACCTCAACTTTACTCTTATTTCTTTTGGTATTTTGGAATTTATAATCGTTTATTGTTTCAGAGCATCGGTGATATAACCGGAAGCTTGGATGCAAAAAAGGCTTTGACAGAAGCACTGAAAATTCATAAGAAGTATCTGAACATGGCAAAGTATTACATCTTTAATAAATTTTCTTTCATACATGTTAGAGGTGGGAAAATGGGTTGGTTGGGTCGATAAGTTTTGTGTGGACCGAAACAGGCCTGGTTACGTTGATCCAAGACACTTGTTCAACATATTTATCTATTTAATAAAGAATTACTCTTAGATATGATCATATATATCCCCTAAACTAAATTTCCGAATAAAAGAGGTTTTAGCATTAAGAGTGCAAGTTGGATGGTTGTTGACGATATACATTAAAATCAAGTTGTGAATATCTCATTTGTCATATCTTTTTGGATTGCTATACCGAATGTCGTACCAGTACTCTAAGGAACCAAAACCATACAGGCGTACTATGCAGTAAATTACAAAGTGATTGATAAACTAAGTATAAACAACCCCTGTACATAGCCTTAAACTCACAAACTTAAATGATATATTTACCGCCGCATCGCGCGGGTAAATGACTAGTTATTATATATTTATATATAATATATATAACTGATTTAAAAAGAAATAGTGTAAATCTTATGACACAACTAATTGGTATTTGAAACTATGAACCATGGACCTCTCCTCCGTTTTAGTGACTTTACAATAATAACCACACACCGACTGCGCTGCATTGTTTCTTTTTTAGAATTGATTTGGCTTAAATTTTAAACAAACCTTACAGGTTATCATCTTCTTCACCATGATAACTGATATAAGTTTAGGGGTTTTTATCTACATAAAAGAATGATTCGAATGATATACAAAACACTTACAGATTGCGTGTTAGGCTGATTCTCGGCGAGCTTCGATTAGTGCAGGTACAAATGAAAGGTGAATCAGAGAAGTTTGTCAGGTGAATAAAGGACCGACACAACATCTTTTGGAATTTGGAGTGATTCTAAGTTTATTTGATTTTGATTTAGTATGATCTTGTTTCTGTTTAGAGATGATTCGGCCATGTTTGATACAAGAATGTGGCTTGGTTTGTTATATTAGATTCATGACTTACCAAGTGAAATCATGATATCAAATTTTGTCAAGGATTTGAAGGATTAGAGAAGATCGTGTGGGCGCCAAGTTGTTTTGCAAGAAAAAAAAAAACAGTTCCGTTGATTATTTATGTTATCCGTATCAATATCCAACACTAACAAGCTTTTGGTGGAGTGTTCATGGGTTCGAGTCCCGTGGCCCAACTTTTTATTTTGTTTCTCTTATTTCATGTTTCAAGATTTACACTAAGGTCCCTATATTCTATAACTCGGTTAATTTAACTTAGTTAAATATTTTCTTTACAATAGTTAACAAAACTAACTACGTTATATTATATATTTGATATTTATATATTATTATTAATTTAATGCGAAACAAAACGAAACAACAAATAAAAGAAATTTTCCATCTTTATTTAATATATGGAGATATATTCGGTTTGCAAGTGCTCGGGTTTTAGGATCCGTTTTTAACGGACGTTTCAACGACGACGATGATGATAAAGCACAATGAATAGGTGTATTAAATTGATATGTGACGGAGACGACGATGATGAAGAGAATATCAACCCATTTAGTATTAATGTCATTTGTTTGTTTTTTTATATATTTGTTTGGAACACAACATATTTACTGATCTATAGGCTGAATTTAAAATGGTATCTTTTGCTGTTCCTTTTTTTTATTTGTAGATTGATTATACAATTTCCTTAGTTATTTATATGTACTTTTAGCGGTTTTTGTGTTTGCGAGGCATTTAATTGTAGCTGGTGATTGAATCCCTTGGTGTAGCTCTTCCGTTGATATTGTCAGAGAAGGTCATGACATTCTTATATCTTACATTATAGTTATGACGTTGGTCTCTTTTTATTAATTCATTTTGTCATTGATTATGTTGTTTTTTATTTACCATACATGTTTAGGTCCTTGTTCTAATTTGAGCAACGTAAATGATGCAATATTTTTGTACTCTTGACTTTTAAATTTTCACTTTGTAAAATAATTAATGTAATTTGTCACTTTGTTTATATTTATTTTTAATTTAATACGCTAACTTATTCTTCAGTTGTTTAAAAAAACATTCTGTTTTAATACAATGTAATATATAAACACGAATAATAAGCATTCAATAAGTTTATAAGTTTTATTACTCGTTCACAACCCGTGATTAAGTTTATGAAAAGTTTATGTAATATGTCATACTTTTTATATGATATAAGTATATATTTTAGTCAGAAATAGTTTTTAATATAATTACATTCTCTAGTTACAACCTAGTGTGTATGTGTGTGTATAAGGAGGATAAAAGGTAATTTTTACAAAACTAGGTTAATACGTGGCGCGTGTTGTGCGGCTCTTTAATTTACCTAAGACAAAACAACCATGAGTATTTAAGCAAACGAATTCAAATAGATTGAAGCCATAAAAAAACGTAATAAACCATTACAGAACACGAACAAAGCTACGTTCTTATATAACACGAACAAACGCGCAAGCACCGGTCAATACTTCTTGCGAGTGAGATAATTGAGTATGAGCTGATTAACTTAATCCGGGAATTGTTTGTGAACAAAATGACCCTTGCATTTTCTATTGCCACTTCTAACCTGCAACTTTCCTTCGCCGCACAGCTCGAATGGGTAACTAGATTTTCGATCAGAACCCTAGACGCCTAAGTTCGCTGCTGTGGTTTCAAAATTCCCTAGACATTGTCATCTTTCATTTTGTCCTGGTTTCAATGCCACACCCCATCCTTGCCATCAGTATAGGATAAAATAGAGTTAAATCACTATAGGTGTATGTAACCTACAAAATAGAACAAAATATATATAAAGTCGTACCTTTCACTATAGTACAAAATAGAATAAAATGACTATAGTGTATGCAACTGTAACAAATAGATTAAAATCAACTTAAAACTACCATGGTAAAATTATATATACTTTTGTACAACTAAGGAGATAAATACAACAACGGATGCACAAAAAGGTCACAGCTTGCATATATGAGTGTTATAAAGAGATTGATTAACTAAAAGAAAGATGAGTGACTAAACTTTATAGAACAAAAACCATGACATATCATAGTGCATATATGCTAGTTCCTATTTTAAACATCGTATCTAACGTCTCTACAATTTTCTAATTAGTTTTGTTGTAACTTATTATGTGAATTAAATTATCATATGATCATAAGAAGAAATTGGCCACCCGCAACAACATAATGTTAATTAAGGTAGTAGCATTAGCAAATAATAACAAATTAGAAAAGAAAAAAAAAACAAAGTATACTTGCCATATATCAATCGGTTTCAATACCAATGATCTCCTCCATTCCCATGGTTTGAGAGGACCAAGTGTATAGTGTATAACATAGAGACCTGTTTAAGCCACCATCCACTGCTTTGATGTTGAATTTGTCACATAAGAATGGAACATTTCCTACATCTGCATTATATAAAGTCCAACATCTGCATATATAGGGCAGAAATTTTCTCCATTTCTGCAGCAATTATTAACATTTTGAAGAAGAAGAAGAAGAAGAAGATAGTGAAATCGGGAGTTTGACTTGTGTCACTTAAGACTCAACTCATTTTAGAAAACATTAAGTTAAATGTATAATTTAGGCTTTTTAGGCATGAATAGAACAAAATACCCAAATCGAATACCTGATGTTCTTAAAAAAAGCGCATCTTCGAAATGTATCTGAAAATCATGATTTATTCAGTTGCTGGAAAAGGGTATTTAAATGAAACAAAAAGTATGATAAAATAATGATGAACCTTGATCTTAAATAAATGCAATTTAATGACCAAGCTAACATAAACCATAACCTTGAACTCTTTCTTCAGGCTGAAGAACCAATGATTGATTCGGACGTTGACAACAAAACCGAAAAGTGATTGAAATAAAAGTTTTGTGATGGTTATCCGATTAGCATCAGATGTTCAAAACTAAAAAACAAATAAAGACAGATTGGCATACCGTAACCTGAAGCCAAATTAGTGATGCCGGCGATATTCCTTCTGTTGTACAATGAAACAGAACGGAAGTTGTGCCGGTTGCGGTGCGTGAAGTGACCACCGTCGAAGCAAGTGCCCTAAAACAAAATGGAAATGTTTTCGGATTCGAACCGGGGTCTAATCCACAAGATAACAACAGACTTACCACCACACCAAATACATCAAAACACCAAATCAAAACCTATATAAACAATCGCAATGTCTGATGTAATGAAAAAACAACCAATATTGTTCAGCCATGTGGCAAGAACACTATATCTAAGGTTGTAGAATTAATAGATTGATAATTGTTAGTTCCTAGAAGTGTGAGACTGGCGCATCAAATCTATGCAACGAGCTATGGTAGCGAACTGAGCTTAATTGGGTTAGTTTATATTAGGTTATGGACCTTTAATAGGTAATTTGGTCATGCATTTCGTCATGTGGGCTAGGTAAGCCCAAGGGGAGCCCATGTGGGGAATGGGCTTACCCTAAGTATATAAACAACTTTATGTAATTTCTAGGGCAAGACTTTTGAGAGGAGCCTCCATGAGATAAAAACCCTAGAGAGAGAGAGAGGTGAAGAACTTGTATCAGACAGTTTTGCTAGTTGGTAGTAATAGAATCGTATGCAAGTTTAAAGTGAATCGCGTGTTATTCTTGTTCATCTTGATCTTCTTATTTTTCGGTTTTCTTGAATCTCACCAAGTTTGGATTCCGCACATCCTTGGTGATTGTTTGATATCATTGTTAGATCCGGATTATTCGGGACATACAATTGGTATCAGAGCCTTTAGAACTTGTTTCTAGGCTCGGTATGATATCAAATATTCAAGAAAATTCAAATTTTTGCGTCTGTTTGGCTTCTGTTTTGACTTCTGCTTAAATTTCAGATGAATTTCAGATCTTTTGCTTAAATTTCGGATGAATTTCCGATCATCTGCTAGACTTTCAGATCAGCTGCTCGAATTTCGGATCATATTCATGCATTTCGAATAGATTTCGGATAAACCTTCAAGCATTTCTGATAAAAGTTGTTGAAGATTGCATGTGATTGTTGCTATTTCGGATCATATTCTTGAATTTCGGATCATCAGTGTTACTATTTCGGACCATATTCAAGGATTTCGGATCATTGAAGGCCATTTCGGATAAGTCATTCGAATTTACCATTTCGGATAGCATTTCGGATTGCATTTCAAATTGTATTTCGGATTGCATTACAGATGGTCATTTCGAATAGCATTTCAGATACACTGTTCCAAATTGCTGCAAAAGTTTTCGGACTAGATACTGTTCGGACCAGGAAGTGGAGTTTTAATCAGCTGACGTATTCGGCAATAAACGTTTTTGTGAATAGAGAATCATCCGTAGACGAACACCGGATACGGACTGCACGGTTTGAACAACCTTATTTTTAGGACAAAAAAAGGTTTTGGACAATATATATCATTGGATTCGTAATTTCGAGACTAGTCTAAGGTATAATTTGGTAAAACAGCTTTCAGACATTTTTTACCGTTTTAAACGGTACGGTTTCCGTCATCCAAAGATGTCTATAGCCCAAACTCAATACCCAAACGTGATGAACAGTGTTGACGACTTGCGTTTTGAAATTATTCTTTCTGGAGATGGAAATGAAAGGTTGTGGGATCGAGTGAAGGAAAAGCTAAATGAGGTTATGAAAAACTACAATGTTGATCCTGTTGCGAAATAGGTGATGGGTTTGCTTGAAAATGGGAGGCGGAAAGAAGAAGTAAGAAATCAGCTGAATAGTTTTTTGGGTGATGACAGAGACTCCTTTATATCTTGGTTATGGGATCATTTACAATCAAACCCTGATCTATATGCACAATCAACAGAATCTCATCTCGATGAACTAGCCAAAAATAAACCTCAAGCCCAGCAAGCAGCAATCAGTAGCCCAGTACCCCAAACCCAAACTCAGACTGACAACCCAAAATCGCTCATTGACACGATAAACTACCTTTTGAGTTCTGAACCTTGTAGGAATAAGGTTGCACAACACAATGCCATGACTCAGTGCATCAACCATAGACAAAGCAACAAGTTGCTTACTGAAAAAGTTGAAGCACAAAAGAAGGATATAACTCAGCTTTGTTTGGATCTCAATCAACAGCAATGTTGGGTCCATGATTATAAAAATAAACTTAATGTAAAAACCATGGAATGTGATTCTGTGAGAGCTGAGCTACAACTCCTGACGGGCAAGTATAAACAAAATGAAGTAAACATAAAGAAGTCTGATACATCCCGAAAGGTAGTTCAAGATGTGTGCAATGTGAAACTTTCATACAAAGCTAACAAGGGGAAGGGTTTGGGTAAAATCAGGTTGCCCCACCAGATAATCACAACTACACGAGAATGCCCGACACCGAGGAAGATCTTGAGAACGAACAACATAAGGTGTATGGCAAACCCAGTGATTATACATCACACACGGGGATCTGTTAAATTTGTCAATGTTAAAAGGAAGCAAAAATGTGTGAATAATACTAATGCTTCTACTTCGTGTGCAGAAAAGGTGTCATGTGTAGAACCGTCTTGTGCTGATGACTCTTCTAATGATTCGGCTGAAGTGTCTGGTCTTTCATCTGATAAACCAGAACTCTCTGATTCTATCAAAGCTGATGAAATGAAAACTGACGTGAACGAGGCTCCTAGCACGCAAACTAAACAATCTGAACCTTCTGTTAGTGCTGTAAAGGTTCAGCGCAAGCAAAAGGAGCCGAAACGAGCAGGTCAAGGACAAGGAAAAAGGAAGTCTAAACATCAAAGACACTCATGTTCTCCAAGGTCCTAAACGAGCAGCAATAGTCCTCAAAAGGCTCGTGATGTGAAAAATTCTTTTGTTAAGCCGGTCAGTAATGGCAGATGTGAGAAATATACATTTGACCGTGAAAATGGCAGATGTAACAAGCCGGTCAGTAATGGCAGATGTGAGAAATGGCAGATGTAAACAAGACATGCAGTCTAAGCAATACAAGAAGAATCAAAATAAGTCCCTCAACAAAAGGCCTCTGCAAACGATAAGTATAGGCATCCAAATTCATCTTAGTTTGCAAGAAATGTACAACAAAATCAAGCAAAGAAATGACCAGTTCATCCTTCAGGGCCTGCAAGAGCTACACAAGTTGATCAGAATGCCTTATACGTGAAGAGACAAACATGCTTCAATTGCGACATTCCTAGTCACATTGCTCAGAACTACACACATCGTCCCTGTGAACCCTATAACGCTCAAAATCAAAGGGTTACACCGAAGGATAACTACCATTCTAAGCCGATGAAGGTTTCATCACCTAAGGCAATGAAGAATGTGAATCCCATGGTTAAACCATTTGATGGGGATTGGAATGCAGCTAACACAAGCACAAGGCTGTTCAGGAACAAAATCTGCTTCTAAATCCAATAAACCTGAACCAGCTAAAGTTGCTCAACCGAAAGCAAGAAACACGTTTGTTAAGCTGAAACAAATTTGGAAATCCAAATGCAAAGCAGCAACATCTCCAATCCTCAAAACGAAAGGGGACTTGTGTTTGAAAGAAGTGTCTTATTTTGATGCTTCAGGAATACCCAGGACCATGATGGCCTGGGTACCAATGTCTTACTAATCTTCTTATTTTTCAGGGACAACCAAGGAGTAGTCGTTAACAATCTCTGGAATGTTGATAGCGATTATTCCAGAGATATAGCGGGAAACATTTCACTGTTGCAAAAGTTCAAAAATTTTTTTACAGATGATATGTTTCATTTGGAGGAGATCAGGGAGGTAAGATAAGATCAGCAAAAAGGTACAATTTAAATTTCGTGCTTTAATTTTTATATTGATTAGTCTTCAATCTAATGATGGAACGGTTATGCAAAAACAAAAAAATATATTTTCCTTTTCTTTCATTTATAACTTTGTACATACCTCTTCGTTATTTGGTAAATTTGCGCATAAAGTGTGATGCACAAATTTAGGGGGAGAGGGACATATATGTACATATGCATTGTTTAAGGGGGAGAAAATGAGAAAAATACAAAACATTTGAAAAATGACAAAAATACAAAAACAAAAAACGAAAAAAAATACAAAAACATTAACATTTGAAAAACAGTAAAAATCCAAAAAGAGTTTATTGCATCATATGAGAAGTGAAATAAATGTTCGTGTTAAACGCTTTAACCAACACATGTAAGGTGTTGTAGCTGAAAAGACTAGGATCCAACGTGATATGTCGAGAGGCTTGACGCTCAAAGTGATAAAAGATATTAAGTGATACAAATATAACGAACTATGTATCATGTGGGTAACATACCATCAGCGTATGATTTTATGGTCTTAAATCTTGCGGTGATAGATAGTCAACGTCTAAGGTTTCGGATCTTTATATTGATGAGTCATCCGGGATATCAAGGCTATCCTTCTGTTGCATCTAGATTATATGCAGACCTAGCACAATCAGATATCCTAAAAGAGCCATAATAGGGCCAAAATGTTGAAAGGAAGAAAATCTCATAACGAGATAATTCTATGTGCATTTTAATATTGGTAATGTAAAAAGTAGTATATTCCAGATGATATTACAAATTTAAGTGCAATTGTTTACTACTGATAATGTATTACGGAATTTATCAAAGTTATGAAACATATGCACATGTCCATGGATAACTGTTACTCGAAAAAAAAAAGTTTTTAAAAAAATATTAAAAAAATTGAGTGCTTTTTTATTTTATTTTTTAGATTTTATTTTGTAATAAAGGTGGTTCTCGCGGTTCTCGCAACTCAAGATGGTTTTCATTTGCCCTTTCCCTATATATATATATATATATATATATATATATATATATATATATATATATATATTATAGTGTAAGGTTAGATAGAAAACCTAAAAATTTGAGAAAACCCTAGAAAACCTAACTTCCTGACATTTCTTTTGAAAAAAATAACACATGTAATATACATGTTTTTAAGAGTTTTGAGCCAAAAAAAATAAAAAAAACACCGAGTGGATATTTAAAAAAAAAACTAAACAAGTTTCAGCAACATTCATCACTAACATGTGTTAGACAAAAGTTGCTGAATTTTGTTTATTTTTTTAAAATATCCATTCGGCGCATTTTTTTTTGCTCAATACTCTTAAAAACATGTATATTACATGTGTTATTTTTTCAAAAAACAATGTCGGGAGGTTGGGTTTTCTAGGGTTTTCTCAAATTTTTAGGGTTTTCTATCTAACCCTCCCCTATATATATATAATGGATCATTAGAAAACTAGTTTAAATGAGAAAACCAAAAAACTAACTAAAAAAAGCCAAAAAAACATATCAATTTTTTTTTTGATTTTTTATTTATAAAAAATCGCTACATATATTATATAAAAAACTTAAAAAAACATATAATGCACATGTGCAACATATACATATAATGCACATGTGTAGTACACATATAGTGCACATGTGCAGTATAAGTTTTTTTTTTTTTTTTGAAAAAAACGTTTTTTTTATACCTAAAAAGCAGGGAGTTTTTATAAAAAATTTGTAAA
>CAMTDV010000723.1:0-23157 GCA_947069175.1 Scalesia atractyloides | reverse complement strand
AGTCCCTAGTCGCAAACTTTGAGTCCGCAATGAATGTTTATTTTGTTAAAGTGGACCGGTCAAATGTTTAATTTCATGATGTTCCCATTTATAAAATATTTGGTTCTTAATACTTCCAAAACGCACATCCAAACACCCCTATGGCTATGCTTATACGTTGTGTGAAATAATATCGTTTTTGTTGTGTATGTGATGATAGATACCAACCACACGGCCTGTATCACCTAACTAGGAAGAAACAAGAGCAATGTGGGTGCGGCGAGCAAGTCTTTGGAATGCATTGAGACTGCTCATAGCCCACGGGCCGTTAGAGACCGAACCATGTCTCCTAAGTCGAACCCACGAACCGTGACAACCATACTGCTGCTTTAAAGCAGCCCAACAGAAAATCTTTGACTAAAACCTAGGAGCCAAAGTTGGAAGTAAGTCGAAAGAAAAGGTCTTGATTGCAGAAGTCAAAGATGAGAAAGTTTGTAATGAAGTTGAAGGTTGCTTGGAAGTCAATGAGGTGCAGGAAAGTGGGTCCGGTTCAAGTTCGGCCAATCAGGATACGACACATGTCGGCATTGTTGTTGGAGGTTAAATATATTATAAAACTTGTTTTTGACAAGTTGGTGGTTTGAAAGCGTTATCTGCAGTGAATTTACTGTAAAAAAAGATTGGATATGTTTGTTTATTAAATTTAAAGATGTCATTTTTATAAAGCAAATCGGTTTCTTGTGGAAATATGTGTTGGTTAAAATTTAGACTAAACTTCCATTTTGCTCCATGTAGTTTGGTCGTTTTAACGGTTTTGCCACAATCCTTTCAAAATAGCTATTTTACTCCCTGGTCTATGAAGCTCATCACGATTTTACTCCCCGCCCCAAACGACATCCATTTTTAAACGTTAAAAACTGTCACGTGTTAACACATTTAGGGTTTTAAAAGGGACCAGTAAAAGATCTGGGTTGGAAAAGACTTAATTGCCCATCATGTGTTATGCACGTGACAGGTTTTAACGTTTAAAAATGGATGCCGTTTGGGGCGGAGAGTGAAATCGTGATAGGCTTCATAGATCAGGGAGTAAAACGGCTATTTTTAAAGGATTGGGGCAAAACAGTTAAAACGACCAAACCAGGGGGAGCAAAATGGAAGTTAACTCGAAAATTTATGAATGTCATTGGGTTTGGTAGCCCTGTAGTTTAGGACTTTATTAAATAGCCTTTATGATATTAATAAAAACAAAAGTAACACTTAAAGAGTCCAACTAAACATCAACAAAAGTATTGTTGGTATGTTAAATGATGAAAGTCAAAGTCTGATATTTCATATGATTAAAAAAAATCAAATTCTGATAATCTAAAGATCATGGATGATACCAGATCTAGTTAAATAACCAACACATTTACAAGCAGACTGTAAAGTTAACGTTTATCAATATAGGTCGGTTTTCGGCAATCTGCAAAAAAAAAAAAAAGAAAGAAAGTAATGGTTACAAAACATAATCAAGCTAATACGAAAAGACGAACACCAATATGTTTGACTACAAAAGTCAAATATACGGCTGCAAACGAACCGAACGTTCAGCGAACAGGTCGTGAACTGTTTGGCGAGAAGTTCGTTTGTTTAATAAATGAACGAACACGAACAAGAAATTTTGTTTTTTTAGTTAAATGAACGAACAAGAACACAAGTTGCGTTCATTTATGTTCGTGAACGTTCGGCAACGTGTTCGTTTGTGTTCTTGTTTGTTAGTGTTTCTAATTTTTATATTTTATTTTAAATACTTCAAATTTCCGAGAATTTAAATATTTAGTAAGTATCAGTGTTTATATATTCTGTTGATGAACATGGTTTGTGTTTGTTTATTTTCATTTGTGTTCATGAACATTAGTTTGTGTTCGTGCACGTTCGTTACCTAATGAACACAAACAAACACGAACACGTTCATATCCTTCACGAACGAACACATATTTCAGGATTGTCCGTGTTTGTTCGTGAACACATATTTCCTTAACAAACGATTGTCCGTGTTTTTTCAGTTTGTTTGCAGCCCTAGTCGGATACCAAATCAAGAAAACAAAATACTAATATATCAGGATTATACAATCAGCTTTAACGAAACGGGTTGTGGCAACAATGTCTGGATGTGTTTTTGTCACTTGAAGTTGCAAAAATCCGATAATTAGAATATATGTTTGACCATGTAACAGATAGTCACAGACATAACAGAAAACATAACTCACCTTTGAAAGCAAGTGCCAGCAGAAGATTTATTGCTAAATTGCAAAATACGCTAGCTTGAACCGCTCACGCCAGCTGTCTCAACTCGATTATCATCTTGTCTGTTGTTTTCTCTCACATCAAGGCGTTCGATCATGCGAGAAATGTTACCAATACCCGTACTTGACATGGATGGACCTTTGTTAAAAAGTTTATCTTTCCACCCTCGTGTGCTCTTCGAAAGTGATTCTTTATATCTTCAAACAAGATATTGAATAAATTAATAAACTTGTTTTTGAACTTAAGACTTGGATTAAAATAGGAATATTAGATTTTAATAATCCCAATTATTCGCCGTTGGCCGCCAATAGTCCCAACTTAAAAAATAACCACTGGCAGTCCCAACTATTCACATATTGGCCACCAATGGACCCTGACTAACAGAACCCTAACGTGTTAGTCTCCAGAAAAAGGTTTCTAAAGGTCCAATCTAAGGTTACAAAGAGGTTTGAGACGAAAATGTTGAGTTTTACGGCCAAAAAGTTGGGTTTTTCGGCCAAAAAGAAGTTTCCCGGCAAAAAAGGAGTTATCCAGCGACTTCACTAATTGGGCTTTTACTAGAAAAAAAATCCTAAAGGTCTGTAATAAGGTTACAAAGAGGTTTGGGACGAAAATCTTGAGTTTTCCGGCCAAAAACGTTTTTCCGGCGACCGGAAACTAACGGCGTTAAGGGTTCTGTTAGTCAGGGTCCATTGGAGGCCAATATGTTAATAGTTGGGACTGCCAGTGGTTATTTTTTAAGTTGAGACTGTTGGAGGCTAACGGCGAATAGTTGGAATTATTAAAATCCAATATTCCTTAAAAATAAAATGGCTTAAAGAGTTAAAGAGATACCTTGTTGAAAACCGCTAAATCTTGATTTCCATGTATCTGAAGCTCCGTTTATTTCTGATGGCCCTGCGTTAACCTGATCGGGCCTGGAAGATATACCGCTCGAGCTTCTGGAACAGGCAACATAACAATAATATAGCTTTTTTAACAATGTTGAATAAAAAATAGAGTCAAATGCCAAAATCGTCCTTGAGGTTTGGGCTGATTTGCCTGTTACATCCAAAATAACTTTTTTTTGTATATGGACACCTAATGTTTTGATTTTGTTGCCATTTCCATCCAAATCACAAACCCAGTTAAAATGTATCGTTAACTCAGGGACGATTTTGGCAATTTACCCAGGCCTCAGAAAAATAAAAAAAGAAAATTAAAAACAGAAAAATAAATGGGTAAATTGCCAAAATCGTCCCTGAGTTAAAGATACATTTTAACTGGGTTTGATTTGGATGGAAATGGCAACAAAATCAAAACGTCAGGTGTCCAGATACAAAAACAAAAGTTATTTTGGATGTAACAGGCAAATCAGCCCAAACCTCAAGGACGATTTTGGCATGTTACTTAAAATAAAAATATAAAACTTAACTTTTTATGTTACATTTTGTGTAAATATATTGACTTTATTAATGATGTTATGATAAAATTCCAATTGTACTATTTCGTTTCATCAAAAAAAAAAAACTCTACAGGTTATAATTCTTTCGATTTGAAATCCTTATGAAGCAGTCATGATTTAATTAACAGTTTACCACCAAAACATACAGAGGGTTAAAATGGTAATTTTGGTCATTCAGATTGTTGATTCAAATTCAACATTGCTTCTCAAACAATCAAATTTATTTATCATACCCAAATTCAGACAGAACATTTGAAACAATAATCATTTAATCTGGACTTTAATACTCGAAAACTTAATGTTGATGAAACAGACATTAAAATATTACCTAAAGCATGTGTAACAATAAATAAACAACTAGCATGTATGTAAATACTGACAAAGAATAATTGAACAAACATTAATACCTATGAATAACCGAGGTCCCATGTTGACTATTTGACCCGTTCACCATTCCAGACATGGTCAAATGTTGAACCGTGCCACCCCCATTAGGAGTAAATGAGACTGGTGCACTAGCAGAGTCAACAGCAGCCGGTTCATCAACTGGTTCTGCTTGCTCTTGAACCAGACCACCAGTAACCGACATGGTGGCACCGTATTGGTTGTGACGGATTGACACACGGTTCCTTGGGCCCACGTGGTGGGCACTCCCCATGGCAGCTGCGGTAGCAGCCAGATGTTGAACGATTCGGTCCTCAAGTTCACTACCACTAAAGCCAACCGGCAACTGTAATAAAAAGTCAAAAGTCAAAGTTTTTGTAGGGGTACAAACAAGCCAAGCGGCTCACGAGCTGCTCGAGATCATCTCGGAAAAAAACTCGAAACGAGCCGAGCCTAAGATAAAACTTGTTTATTTATCAAGCCCGAGCCCGGAATGTGAAGCTCGCTAGCTCGTCGAGCCTTATCGAGCTTAGTGTAATATTAGTTTTTATTAATATTTAATAACATTTACCCCTTATTTAAAGTTATCTAGTAAACAAGCCGAGCCGAGCTTATTTAAACTTATTTACGAGCCGAGCCCGAAACTAAAAATAAGCATGTTTAGTAAGGAGCCCGCGCCAGAGCTTCACTTATCGAGCTCACGAGCCTAAACTAGTCTATTTTTATATTATTTTTATTTAATACATTAATTAATAGGTTATAAAAGAGCCAAGCTTGAGCTTTGAAAACAAAGCTCGAATTGAGCCTGCGGCTCGGCTCGTTTGCACCCCTAAAGTTTTGTTATGGAATAAATGACAACATACATAGTTTATGGAAATGACCAAGACGTACATTTCGAATTTCGAAATCACCAAGAGTTGGATGATGAAATATCGCGGAAGTTCTTGTTGGGTTATATCTCACGCGTCTCTCTCGCGCTACAGCCTCCAATAGCTCTTGACTGCAAATGGCACACACATAAGCACACCAATAGACACACGCACACTCGCACGATTGGAAAGCGTAACTAATGACAAAAACAGGTCACCTGGATGGATCCTTCAAGCTAACTGCTTGACAACATATAGGACAACTAGAGCTTCTTTGACTCCTATTATAAAAAAATATATATCAAAACAGTTAAATTTCGTACAAATTCTGATTCGATATTCAATAACGACAATGTATAGTACCATTCAAGAATGCATTGAATATGGAACTCATGCTTGCAACAAGTGACCTAAAATGGATTAAAAATTACATCAATAACCAAGAATTAAACATCCATAACACGATAACAGCAGGGGCGAAGGATAGAAGGGGCCGGGAGGGGCGCCCTACACCCTGAACTTTTCGCTCAGTAGTGTTATATATGTAGCTTTCGTATATAAAATTTTTGGGTATATACGTTTTCGAACCCCTCGGTTCTATAGAAATTTTTGGGTACATACGTTTTCGAACCCCCCCCCCCCATAATATCTCAAGCTTCGCCCTGGATAACAGCATTTAAATCACGAAAAACATGGTGTATTCGTAAAAACAATACGATAACTACCGTTTTCGGATCATTGTCACAAAAATCTTCAAGGCAAATGCTACAAGAATCCTCATAAGCTTCTTGTAACCCTCCTTCCACAAAAGCTGCAGGTGAAATCAAATGATTCTCATTCTTTTCATCTTCCATTTTTGGAACCTAAATAACCACAAAATCCATAATCTTGACATTAAAAGGACCAAGAACTAACATCAAAATTACCATTATATCCACAAAAAAATTTCTTCAAGATGATCAAATTAAAGAAAGACTCAATTACACCATATTGTGTACTAAATAATCCCCAAAACTTTAACTTTAACCTATTTGATCACCAGATAAAACAAAGATAACACATACCACAAAGGTTAAAGCTTTACATCAAGACTAAGGTATTTCATGGTTAAACAACATTGTATAACAAAATCTTGAAAACCCCAGATAGCAAATGGATCCAGCAGCGACTTTTTTTTTTGTGGAATTATGAATTTACCTCCATGGGAATAGGAAGAATGTTGCAAAGATTATGATCAAGAACCCTAAAAATTGTGGGTTGAAAGAAAAAAGATGAAAATTTGATGGTTTTCTTGATCTACCAAGAGTTGTGGAAAGTGGAAAACATCAAAGTTTGATGAAAGAAACGGAGGGAAGATAGCGTCAAGAGAGGGTTTGATGAGTGGAGAGATGGAGAATTCATCAAGTACAACTTTACCTTTTTATTTTACCAATGCCATTCATCCCGATTGTTCTTATTCTTATAAATAATATAAAATAATAAAAGTGTGTTTTTAGACTAGATTGCGGAGAATTTTTGAAACTTTGGCGTTATTCGACGGATGGAGGCCCCGTTAGCGTGCGTTAAAAGTGTAGCGTTGTGGTAAAAAAGGAGATGTGAAAAGAGGCGTGGAAAGGTGGTGTTATCTGACACATAACACATGTTTTATTATTAAATTTAAATAAAAACCAATTAATACTTATTAATCATATAACTTAAAATTAAAGACATTAGAGCATTTACATCCCTTTCACTATTTTTACTCTATAATTTTACTAAAAACAATTAAATTTTATATGTCATTTTAATTTAATAATGTTTTTTTATACTTTTATCATTAACTTTTCCATCTCCTTCACTCACACCCATTTTCATAATATATTAAAAAATTATAGAGGGTGAACAATGTCATCTCAAATTTACAGATAAACAGTAACATTTTCTCTCTCCTCTACTCAAAACCACTTACAACCACCTACAATCATTTTTCATAATATAAAAAGTTCCCTCACAGAATTTGGGGCACAGATTGTGAATGCTCTTACATAACTTAAAAATTAAAGACATTACATAACATTAAAAAATTAAAGTCAAGCCCGTACACGTTATGGAAAGGCGACTTGGATGATGTCGACTTCGTTTAGCTCACCATCGTCATTATCCATGTCGTGAAGAATCCATTCAACTCTCGTACACAATCAATATGAATCATCCGAAAACGTGAATAAAAGTGCATCCTTGGATCGGATGGCCTCACCCCTGCACGTACAAAATTCATGATAAACTCGTTCCCAAAATGAAGACGTGCGTAATGGAGGCCTTGGTTGTTCACCACTACAACCCACGATTCATATAACGTGATGTCCTCTTTTAGGATCCATGGAATAACCAACATTGTAATAAGATGAAAGTTGAGATTTTTGTGAGAGAGTGTAATGATGTATTTATATATAAAAAGATTGCAATTTTTTTTGAAAATTTGTTTATTACTAGCCATTGGGTAAAATAGTTACTTCCACGGCTAGGGTTGTAAATGAATCGAACGTTCAGCGAACAATTCATGAATCGTTCGGCGGGAAGTTCGTTATGTTCGTTGATTTAGCAAACGGACGGACGTGAACAAGAAATTTCGTTCGATTATTTAAATAACGAACATGAACAAAGGTCTCATCCGTTCAATTGTGTTCGTGAACGTTCGGTAAGGTGTTCATGAACATTCTTCATTTTATTTGCGTTCGTTTATCTTTGTATGTTTGTGTTTTAATTATAGATTTTTGTACTTTCGTATATTTGATGTATACTTTTTATATTATTAAACTTATATTTATTTGATTACCCTAACAATTAAACTTGGAAACCTTATTTCACCTTGTTTATGCACCATTTCCCTTTCCTTTATCATTATTTACATCGAAGAATACAATCGACATCCGTTCCACAATAAAGGAAATTCAAGTTCCAGTGCTACTCTCTAGGCCATCCACCTTTATCCTTCGTCGCGTTCGCCAAATTTATTTGTGTTTGTGAACACCTCATTTCCTTAATGAACGAACACGAACATAAAATATCGTTCTGTAAGTGTTCATGACCGTTCGTGAACATTTGTTTCCTTAACGAATGAACACGAACAAGGCCTTGTTCTTGTTCGTTCGGTTCGTTTACAGCCCTATCCACAGCCCAATGAAAAGATCACACATATGCACACTTGTTAACTCAACGTCGGTGGAATTCTCCAAGCCCATAACCAACTCGTGACAACGTCGGGTGCGGTGTGGTGTGTGCAACCTGGAAAGGCATAAACGCCGCTGATCCACGCCCACACCGTGTGGTCTTAGGGCTGGAATATCGTGTATACATGACAAGAAGACACGAAACGTGATACATGAACATGACACGATAAGTTATCGTGTCCTTTTTTTCAAACACGAACACGAATTCATTTAGAACAAGTATACACGAAAAAAACCTATCAAGACCTGTTTACCGGAACACTATAATAATCATATTTTTAGAAACTTGGTATACACGAAAAATACTTGTTAAGACCTGTGCAACAAGTATTTAAATAATGAAATTAAGTAAAAGACAAAATTGAAGAGCAATCAAAATGTCATTACAAGCATCTTGCATATACGGGTACGTAACACATTATCCCACACTATCCCATATCCTATTTTTAGTTAATAAAAAAATCTTAACATGGATTAACGGATACTTAACAGGTAAACATGTATTTAACCTGTTTAGACACAATAATTAACAGGTTCTCTCGTGTCTACCTGTTAAGGCCATACACGAAACCTTTAAGGTCGTGTAGGTTGGTGTTATATCGCCGTGTCCGTGTCTAAATTGTCAGCCCTGGTTTTTTTATTCGTTTTACCCCGCTGAATTACTCTTATTTGTTCACAATAGACTAGATCTCTCAACCTCATAGGAAGAACATATTTCCAATTTTCCATTACACTTTGAACTGATAGGATACAAGCCCTTTGATGTATGGTTTTAAATTTAACTATAAAAATCGCTTAGTGTATTATATTATATATAATATATACATACATACATACATAGATACACACGTAACATTTTAGGGTGTTGTAAAACGTACATATTCTCCTATCCAAAAATGTAGAGGGCTCACCATTACTTTTTTTAATGGCTAATGTTACTCTCCAAAACTCATATATTTACAAATAAATCATCTTTGTTTTGGGATTGAACCCAAAACATCCCACTAGGCTCCACATTAATAATCATCCGTCTCATATTGGGAGTATGCTAGATAAAGAGGGTTGTTTAGCAAAACCATATTTTAGCAAATATGATTTAAAGAGTGTAAGGTAGAAAGTTAAATGTACAAAGATTGTGTCATTTTTTTTTAAATTGATTTTGTGTTAGTCATACCTCTATAAATCATAAATAAAGTTTATTTCATCTTTATATATCACATTTCGGCCTATACACTTGGAATGTTGGTAGTTGTTTTATGTATCTTTAAACTTTACTTGTTGCATATGATTACATTATTCTATTTAGACGCTTTAGTTAAAGTTAGATTAGATAAGAATAAAAATGCTAGCATATTTTAATAAGTTTCGAATATTAATTTGGATTTAAAATGATGATTTGATAATTTATTGCGTTGAGTGAGTAGTGTTAAATACGGTGGGTTTTTTTTTCTAATTCTTTAAATTAATATCTGACTTAACATGATCATAGAAACTTAATTTTTCTTATAGAGTTCATTAGGTTAGAACCACGTGTATTACACGGTTGAATAAATATAATTTTATATACTAAATAAAAAATAATATATTTAAAAACCTAATTTATTACACGTGTTAAGTAAAGTAATTTTATATATTAAATTATAAAAAAATCATATCTTTTAAAAACCTCGTGTATTATGCAGGTTGAATAAATATAATTTTATATACCAAACAATAAAAATTATATTTAAAAAAACTTGTGTATTCACGGGTGGAAGAAATGTATTTTATGTACTAAATAATAAAAATTTATATTTAAAAAAAACTTCTTGTTTTGTACGGGTTGAATAAATATAATTTTATATAGAAACAATAAAGAAATGTTATATCTTAAAAATCTTGTATATTTGTTTAATATAATTTCTTATAGTTAACAATATTGAATTAAGTTTATGCCAATAATTTAGAGTTGATAAGATTTATATTAGTTTAATTAATATTTAATAATTTTAATTAAATAATAGTTATTTACAATTAAGAATGATCTAAAATAATGACAAGTGTCCCGTTATTATTTTCTTTTATTATATAGTAAGTATAGATAGATATAGAAGATATAGATTACAATTTTTATAATGAGAAAGTTAAATTTTCTTATAGAGTTCATTACAATTTTTTTAATTGATTAGGCTCTTAGATAAATAAAAATAAAAATTTGCCAATAAAACTGAAATAACAGTAAAACGGTGAAACAGGGATAATAAGCAAGTGGTGATTGCTTGATTGGGTTGAAAAAACTTGATTATTATTCTATTGTGTTCGAGAGGCATCAGAAATTACCATATCTAAATGCATTGCATGTCATTAAGGTATCTTCGTCTAACAGTGAAAATGTAGACAAAGTTTGGTTCTCATAGAAAATCCTTTATTGATCGATATTTATATATTAAGGTAAATTACACTTTTCGTCCTTTATGTTTGTACTAGATTGCAACGGATAACCTTTAACTTCAGTAATTACAGTTACAATCCTTTATTTGGAAAACTCAGTACACCTTAGGTCCTTTGACACTAACTTGGTTAAGTTTCAAGTTAACTTTAGTCACATAAGGGTAATATAGTCTTTTTAGCATTTATTTAAAATTATTATCATAAATAAAAAAAGTAATTTTTAAAAACCAATATATATATATATACTATTCTATATAATAAGAAAGGACACTTGTCATTCATTGAGGGCATCAATAATTTCGTTTTCCCGCCTAATGCACCTTATTAACTATTATTAATATTAAATATAGGAGATTAGATAGTAATTTTAAATTTCAAATTAATTCATAATTCATAACTAAGAAAAAATTTAAATAAATCAATATAAGTATTCTATTTGAATAAGAGTAAGATAAAAAAAATATTAAGTTACCCGCAAGTTTGATTAATTAACAAACTTAATAATTTTTTTATCTTATTTTTTATTTTAAATAGTCAAGATATATGTAAGAAAGATTTAAATACTATATTGGAATTTTATCGAAGAAAAAATCAAATTATTTTAAATAATCTATATATATATGTGTTTTAAAACAAGGTACTTTAGAGTGTAAACTCTTTAACATGTTTATTTTTTTTCCTAATTTTTTTAAAAGTAATATACTAACTGTATATATATACCACAAGCTGTAATTAAGTGTTAATTTTTATTTTTTTTCACTTATAAATATGTTTAATTAGTTTAATACCTGTAAAGTGTTACACTATACATAGTATTTTCTCAACTACAATTAATTGGTTTTATTTATTCAATTTTCGACTATTCATTGAGTTTGATTTATTAACCGACAGTTGTTTGCATATTTCGTTGTGTGTCACACTGCGGTTACAACAATACAACTCTGTCATTTTATAATAGACGGTTTCTTTTTCTTCAAACGGCACCACATCCACTAATAAATCCCCTTCGTTGTATGTTTCTTGATAACAATCAAACATAAGAAAAATCATTTTTTTTGTTATTATATGTAATTTCATACATAATATATACTTATAGATAAATGTACAATTTGTCTTTTTTTCCTGTATAATAATTGTTTATGTTTATTTTCTGCACATAAAACACTTTGACATTTTACAAAAATTGTTTCGTATTTGGTTTGCATATTACTTTAAATTCATATACGTAGACCATATTATAAACACATTTTTTATTTCATATTGTAACTGTGATTCAGCCCGTGTGTTACGGGCAATAACCTAGTGATAAGAATATAACAAAGCGTCTTATTCCTATAAATGTTCAAAAACACACAAAAATAATCTATTAACTTCTCATAAAATTATCTTTAAATTAATCAAAATAAATTCATTTTATTTGAAGTTAAAATCCAAACATGAATATCAATCCAAAAATATATAATTGTGACAATACTGTTACTATACAAATTGTATTTGGCCTCTGTAATTATTTACGAAATCACTTCATCAAAAATCATAAACCAAAATACCAATGTAAAACAAATTTTACATATGAGATTAACTATTAATCTTTTATATAAACTTATATCAAGGTCAAATTATGTTAGTTAAAATATTAAAAAACAAAAATTAATGATGATAATTATTTTTATGAGTGATTTCTAAATTCAAATCTTTAATGTATTTGGAAAGTAAGAACCGTTACATTATATTGTAGACACCCCGTGCAATACAAAAGTATTTAAAGACACAACTTTTATATTACTAAGTATATAATATTACATTTTTTTCTAATTAATGTCAAATGTCTTCCCTTCTTCAACCTTAAAATTTTACTTATATTTTTTTTAATAATTAATGCATAAATATCACTAATCTTATCCTTATCTTTTAATCTAAAGTATTATTATTATTATTATTATATTAAAAGAAAGAGTTTTTATCGATAACTAAGATCTATTAATCCATATGTTTGGTTTTTATTAATGTAACTTTTTTTAATTTCTAGCAATTGTTTTTATATATAACTTTGTTAGTTCAGAATTGTTAAAGATTCACATTGAATTCTTTAATTTTACTCTTATAATTACACTAAAATCATCACTTTTTCTCTCTATTTCTAATTAAATAATATTTTTTATATCTTTATCAGTACCTTTTTTTCTTCTTACTTACAACCACTTCTAAAAATATTAAAACATTTATAGAGATAAGCAGTGTTTCTCATATATTTATAGATGAAAAGTAACATTTTCTCTGTTCTCCATTTACAATCATTCATTACAATATAAACTCACTCACAAATAATCTAATAATAAATAAGCAACACAAAGTAAAATTTTATAATTAGTAATAGTACACACAGGTTTTTTTAAGATATAAACTTTTTTATTACTTAATATACAAAATTATATTTAATCAACCCGTGTAACATACGGTTCTAACCTAGTATATATATATATACAACACATACACATCTATTTATATAAACAGATCTCACTCACTTTCTCTTTCTTCCCATCTCTCTCCCACCATCACCATCATCTACAACCACCCCCTGCCACCACCAACCCACCATAATTATCTTTCAATCGTTAAAAAACTTGCTCATTATCAAGGAAAATTACTTGACTTTTCAAAACCCACATCCCAAGGACCAATCTTTCTTCTCTCTCAAATTCCTGATGGTAAACAACGAATCAATGTTTATTATAGAGGATTTTTAGTTGTTTTTAGGAGAGAGATGGCGGTTCCGACCAAAGTTCCGACCACCACCACTGTGACTATGACCAACAATTCCGACCACCACCACTGTGACGGTGCTAGATCTAGACATCTACGCTTCTAGGAGAGAGATGACGGTTAATAGTTAAAACCATGTCATTTGAACTCGGATTTGGGGGTAATGGGCGAATATGAAAGAGAGACTTTGTATGTGTGTGCGTTTAGAGAGAGAGGTCGTCCATCGGTGACGGTGGCCGGTGGTCAATGATGGTTGAGGATGGTGTGCGGCCATGGTTTATTGAAGAGAAAGAGGGAGAAAGAGATGGCTGAGAGAAAGAGGGCGACAGTTGTGGTAGGTGAGGTGGTTGGCTTGGTGGACAGATTTGATGGTTGTGGTTGCTGGGATACGTTGTGGTGGTGGGGCTTGGATAACAGATGAAGTTTGGAACCCTAATCTAGGATGGAGGGTGAAAGAGGGGTTTATAAGGTGGGAGTAGGGGTGCAATCGAGCCGAGCGGTCGCGAGCTTCTCGAGATCGGCTCGAGAAAAAGCTCGAAAACGAGCCGAGCCTTATCGAGCCCGAGCCGAGCTTGAGCCTAAAAATAAAGCTCGTTTATTTATCGAGCCTGAGCTGAGCCTCGCATGTGAAGCTCGTTAGGCTCGTCGAGCCTTATCGAGCCTTAGTGTAAACGAGCCGAGCCCTTATTTAAACTTGTTTACAAGCCGACCTCGAACCTAAATATAAGCTTATTTAGTAAACGAGCCCGAGCTTCACTTATCGAGCTAAAGAGCCTAAAAAGTCTATTATATATATATTTTTTATTAATATATTAATTAATAGATAAAAACGAGCCGAGCTCGAGTTGAGAAAATACTAACAGAGCCTAGCTCGAGCTTTAAAAACAAAGCTCGAAACGAGCCGAGCTGAAGCCCGAGCTCCTATAAGTTTATCGAGCTCGGCTTGGCTCGTTTGCACCCCTAGGTGGGATGAATCAGGGTAAAAGGACATAAATGCCCTCACTTGCTAAGCACATAATCAGAGTTAACTGGAAATTTCTAACCTGGTTTGGGGTAAAGGATGAAACATGCAACGGGTTTTCCAAATAAAGGATTGTGACTGCAATTATTGAAGTTAAAGGATATCCGTTGCAATCTGGTACAAACATAAAGGACGAAAAGTGTAATTTACCCTAAATATTAAAGTCAAAAGGAGATGTGGATAATAATGTTCTAAGTTCTTGTAACCCCTCGTGTTTTTACGTCCAAAAAGTTTCGACACGTGTCATGGTAATTCTCGTGTACCATATGGTGAATTGAAACGATAATAATATTCGTATTTTATTATATGTAATAAGTTGGGGGACTTAAGAAAACATTTTTGAAATTTTCAAGTTCTGAAGACCCCTTGCGGACCGCAAGGCTATTGCCATACGGTCCGTAAGGCCACCTGAAACTATGGGCCTAAGGTCCTTACGGACCGTAAGGCCTAACCCATACGGTCCGCAAGGACCTGGCAGCGAGCAAAAATGTGGCAGAACTCAGTTCTGCCACCTCTTGTCGCCTTACCACATTTTCTTGCATGCTTGACATGACCAAGGACACTTGTTTACTTCCCCCAACACCTGGCAATCCTCCTGAATCCTCCATAGCTTTTAAGATGACTTATTGGTGAGTTGCAACAACCTTCATGCAACTTTAACTCATCAAATTCTTCTAGAGGAACTCTGGCCATCTTGAAGCACTCCCTTCTGTTCTTAGCATCCTTTGAGCATTGTGTAAGTGTTTCAATTCGTGCTAAGTCCTTTTTATTTGGTTTTAAGCCAATGTCAAAGTCTTGTCGTAAAAGCGCCTTGACTTTGATCTAAATCCATATTAGTCCAGCCATTGATCGTAACGGAAGTTTCTACGTGATTGTAATGATGGAGATGTTATCCCTCAAGAGGGCATCTCCGGATTACCACGGATTAATGACCAATTGACGAGTCAAACTAAAAGTCAAAGAAAGTCAAACTGTCAAGTTTTATAAAAATTCATTACTAACAATCTAGATGTTAAAATATGTTTTAATGCACAAACAACTTAAAATAAGTGTTAGAACTTATATAAACTGTTTTGGCTCGACAAGTCTCGATCTAGCATCGGTTTGCAACCGAAAATCGCTATATTTGACTTTTCATTGACTTTCGGCTTTCTGACCCGGTTTAGCCATTTTGGCTACTGACTTTTGGTCACTTTAAGACCAAATTAGTATAGGATAACCTCCTAAAGTTTCGTCACTTGATTCGTTAGAAATCTGAGCTTTTATATAAGTTCCGTAATTATTTATAAAACTCTGCAAAAAGGTTCTTTTCGTACAAATTAAGGTTTTAAAGATACACGCATATAATATGTTATAAATGATTCATAATCATAATTTGATTATATTGATGCAAGAATCTGATTCTAACCCGAATTTTCACAAAAGATGCGATTATGGCATTAAAATGACTAAAATGCCCTTTTCCGCATTTTATAAACACTTAACATGATTTTATGACCAAGATGATATATTTAATGATGTAATATGGTAAGTAGGACCATTTGGGATGTTCATTCAGATTATAACCTGAATGAAGGTTTAAGATTCGCTAATTGTCGATAAATGACTAAATTACCCATTTTCACGCAAAATGATTTTAAATCAATCTTTTTATGACCAAAACCTAAACCTACTGATGTAATAAGTTAAATGACATATTATCGGTATATAGAACAGGTCATAATTTCTGTTTAACTTAAACATCGATTTAAACGGCATTTTAGCGACTTTTACGCCTTTTCGGCGCATAGTATGGTTTAAAATCATAACTATGAGCTAAACTTGATACCTACTGATTTATAAACTTATTTTCAACATCTTAAGTAAGTACAAGTCCCGAACTCAGAATCCCAATTTTGGCTTTCAAAGCTATGTGTAAAATTACTAAAATGCCCTTATGGGACAAAATTATTTCAAAGTCGTCAAACACACATATATTTGTTATCCTACTATAACATCTATAAAATAAGTATTTTTACAGAATATTAGGACCATGACATCAGATTCGTTTTAAACATCTTTTATAAACTCTAAAATGACCAAAACGTCCTTGTAAGGCATAATTCGGGTTTAAATATACTCGGGCCTATATTTTGCAAAGCTACTGATTTATAACATATTTTAAACATTATTCATATGGAACTTATATATGAATCTCTCGGTTACCCGATTAGCTCATACGCTTACGAATAAGCATGCGTAACTAGTTTACGTAAAATAACCGAGACGGGTTTAACTTTGTCATTTCTCTATCAAAATCCAGAATGTTGTTGGTTTACCTATATTAGACAAGTTTATATACTTGTCGGGTCCAACTAACATCCTATTCCGGTCACCGCTTAATCTAGCGTATCGTACCGTATTATTTTAGCGTAAGACTAACTGGTTCAAGTCTAAGACTTAACTAGGGACCCGTTAGCATTCTAATATTGGTTAATAATTACCATCACTCCAGATTGAACGCCTTCCGGTAAATTGTACCTGTACTTGCTTTGACCTGCGGCTGAGTTCTGACTTTCTGAAGACTTAACTTCAGGTAAATACTCTTAACCTATTTTCCCTATACGGGCTTGGGATACGTAAATTATTAACGCTTGTTCGGGTATGGAAATTATGTTTTATCCAGTTGTGATAATTAACTAAAATTGCATAACCGGTTTTGATCTGTTTTGTCTGAAACTAAACATTGGGGGTGGGCTTGACCGTGTCCAGGATACCTTGGCTCACTAAAGTGTTAGTGGCCACGACTAAAGCATGGCGTGTAGGCATACACTGGGAAATTGCTAACTGCTTTCTTTGTGAAAGTTCAGAGTGGTGTGTCAGTCGATTATGTCTCGGTTTCTGTACCGGCCCCATATGTAAAAGCCTGACATGTAAATCTGTATACAAGGTCATTTGTACTGTCCCAAGTTATTTTACAAAATGTTCTAGTGCACCTAAAATCATTTTCGAAAGGGTTTTCAAAATGAGTCGGTTGACAGTATTTACCAGTGTAAACTGACGTATTTTTCAAAATTAAAATACAGGTACAAGTACGCAATAGGCCGGAAGCTGCGGGTATTAAGGGGTTGCGACCTTAGAGTTGAGCCTGTAGAGTTTGTTTCCATTTTGTATGTTATTCGATCCGCATGTGGATCATATTACAAACCTTGTCTGTATATATTATGTTTTGAACTCTGGACACTTTATGGTTTGTAATAGTTTATATTTTTACTCCAAGCCTTCCGCATTGTTACTCTGTGTTGTAATTGGTTATGATGATATCAACTGTACGTCACGATACTCTCCGCCGGGACCCACCGGAATTCACGTGGAAATATGGGTGTGACAGTTCTAATCTAATTAAAAATTAAAAAAAGAAGTAAAATGCAAAATAGTTCATGAGTTTAAACCACTTTTGCCATTTCAATAAAAAATGAAACCTTTTGTATCTAAATCCTTAAAGTTTCATTTTTGTTGCTATTTTCATCCATTTGGCAAACTTTATTAGAATTTTCTGTTAACTTCTTCCTTTTTTGTCGTTTTCCTCATTTAAATGAAAGTATAATCATCATTTTATGCTATAATATTTTTATTTAATTGAGTAAAACGACAAAAAAAGGGATAAGTTAACGGAAAATTCTAACCCATTTTGCAAATTGGATAAAATAACACAAAAATGAAAATTTAGGGACCGGGATACAAAAAACTTTCATTTTTGGATTGAAGTGACAAATGTAGCTTAAACTCGGGAGCATTTTACAATTTTACTCTAAAAAAACCTAAAATAAGATCTACATTTTCAGGACAAATTAATATTAATATTAATATCTACTACAAATACTATGGAGTGGAATAGTGCCAGGCAGCTGATGTCACTTTCCTATTGGTCCAACCAAATTACGATTTTTGCCTTGTTTAAATTTACAGTTTTGCCATTGGTTTTATTTTTTCTCTCCCAGCCAAATTACGATTTTGCCCTCAGTTCAAATTTACAGTTTTGTCATCGTTTTTGTTTTTTCCGTTTCAAATTACGATTTTGCCCCAGTGAAAACTTATAGTCATGGCATCGTTTTATTGTTTTTTATTTCGTGCCAGGCGATTGCCTAGAACACGCTCATTTGTCCTTAAAAATTACAATTTTGCTCTCAATTTTAAATTAGAGTATTTCCATCGTTGTTTTTGTTTTGTTTTTTTTTTATCAAAAGTAGGTGATGTTATATTTTAATTGGTTGACTCGATGTAATTTTTTTAGATCGTGTTATGAGTAATATGTACAAGTAATCGAAACAGACGTACATGTTATGAGAGAGAAATATTTGGTTTAGTGCCCGCAATACCGGCGGAGCAAAAACTAGTTTACTACATAAGAAAATTAATATAGTTATTACTACATAAGAAAAATTAGAAGCCCATTTAGTCGATTACCTTTTACTAACTGGGCCTTTGAACACGAGCATGTGGTATTGTGGTGACAGATAGGCTAGTAAAAAACACACATCAATCATGTGGGCTATAATTGGGTTTCATATATGGGCTGGTGTGGCTAAAAGTGGGTTCATACTTTCATATATAAAAGAGAAATCACGTTGTTACAACTAGAGGTGCACAAATTAGGTTTTTCTTATACCTGGTTTCGGGTATGGAACGCCGGTATGTTTGGGTATAATTAGGGTATTAAAAAATTGGGTATTAAGAGAAACCGGGTACGGGTATTGAAGAGAAAAGTCATACCCTATGTACCCGGGTAGGGTATAATCAGGTTCGGGTATAACCGGGTATGCATCCGGGTATTAATACCCGATTTAAAAAAAATATGTTTTTTTTTTTTTACATAAAAATAAATGCATTTAAAAATTAAATTTGCCTTTGTAATTTGTAAAAGTAATTAAAAACAAATTACAGTAATATAAATTCACTCAAATCCCCCAAATATAAAAGTTGAAAGTAAACATAAAAATATACCTTAAAATTCGGGTATTCTATCGGGTATTAAAAAAACTGGTATCGGTATAGGGTATAACCAGTTCGGGTATAGGGTATGACCGGTTTCGGGTATTTTCGGGTATAAATTGGGTACAGTTTCGGTTACGGGTATTGAGCTCAAAATGTATACCCATATCCATACCCTACGGGTAGGGTCGTGGGTTCGGTTACGGCCTACGGGTATACAATACCCGGTTACAAAAATAACCGGTTACGGGTTCTTTTATCGGGTCCGATTCTGGTTCCAGGTTTGGAATTTTTGTGCACCTCTAGTTACAACTTTACTTCTATATCCTATTCAAGTCAAATTTTTCATTATTATTACTATCATAATAATTTTATATGTAGATGGCGATCTAGAAAATTCTTATAAGATAACGTTTCATAAAAAAAGGTAACGAAATCGAAAAAATTTAAAATTTTTTAAAATTTACTTTATTGTCGTAGCGTAAAGGGGCAACGGTGGTTACCCCTTGTTACAAGGTAGGTCCGCCCCAAAGTAGTTATTTAGTATTACTTTGGATATCATAAAGGTAAACAGTTAACAAACAAGAAGTTGATAGCTTGCCATCAAGAGAAGACCTTAAGGTGAGTTATATACTTATAGACCATATCACTATATCATAATTTCTACTTACAGTTTAGTTGAACTATTTCTCCTTCTCCATAACTATTTCATATATCACTATATCAGTATTAAAACTATTAGAATTTGTATCAAACTTATAATCATTAAAACTTTTATTTGCCTTCTTGTATACCACCATTTTAGGTATAATTGCCATTGACATTGAGTTCACCCATATGAAGGCCGAGCAGTAGCGGATCTAGAAAATCAGCCAAGCGGTAACGTTTTATAAAATAAAAACGATAACGAAATCGAAAAAACATCAAATTTTTCCAAAATTTACACTATTTACCTACCGTGAGCGCCAAGCCGTAGCGGGGGTTGCCCCTTGTTATACACTAGGTCCGCCTCTAAGGCCGAGTGTTGTCGATTAACGTCCCTATGCCAAATGAACATTAGGTGTTAAACGTCGTGGCGCTTTGTTTATGGGGGCACTATTGACATGCATCGTCATTCCAATGGTGAGGTTGATGAGAAGAAGGAACACGAACCGAATATTCATGGGTTTGACCTGAATAAGACCTTTCAACTCAATTTTTTATATATAATATTTTCTGCAAATTTGTATATTAAACTTAAAACTACTAAAAAACACAAATGTATATAATACAATTACATTTAAATTATAAAATTCTATGTCAGTTTTTTTTAAGTTATAATTTGACATAAAATACCCCAATTTAATTTATGACATAAAACATATGGTAAAAAATATTATATAATGTAATACGTTAAACGGGTCAACCTGCCAACTCGACTGGGTTACCCGAACCCACCCGTTCAGCTAAACGGGTTTGCGAATTCAATCTGAAACTAACCCGGACCCATTTAGACTACACCTAAACCCACAAATTTCGTGTTAGGTTCGTGTTGTATTTTCTGGTTGTATCATAAATTCACACCCCTAAATCCTAACACCTAATTATTAGCGTTTAGTTATTGCTCAAATTCCTACGTAACAGTGGTTTAGTTAATCGACAACCATTTCCAGAATCATCCCATACAATCAATTTTTTTATAACTTTTAGTTCAATATTTTTTCTCCAATCAAACCCCGATGAAATAAGCAGTTACAACTTGTACACTTTCATGTTATCATGGTAGTTAAGTTAGTTATTGCCATTTCCCTTGATATAAATTTCAATCCTCTCTTGTACCCCTCCAAAATCCACTATCAGCAAACTTCTTCCACATTTCATCATCCAACGCCAACATATCTTTATCCATCTGTGGCTTCACAAACCTCTGCGCCGCGGCCACGACCGCAGGATGCATCGCCAGCTGCGTCTCAACCCGCCTTTCTTTCCCATTTCGGGGCGTCATCAGCCTCGGCCGGTGCTCCTACGCATAGCATTCCTACACATACCCGCCGGGACCTTGTACATTGTCAAAAATGTGAAATCAACCGCCGCGCATGGGAAGCAGCAGCAAACAGCCGTCACCTCGGCTGTTGTCCCGCCTACTACTTCCCCCATGCGCCGGGCTTTACAGGGCGAGTGTGGTTGTAGCAATTGACGGCGCCCCTCCAGCGAACGGCGAAGTTTCGTCATTGAATTATTGGGAGATTGGAGGAGAGAAGGGGACTGGTGTTGAATGAATGATGACCAGTCGATCGGATTGAGGGAAATGTTGGGGGTGTTATAAAGGATTTGGATGGATGTAATGAAAGGTCTCTCTATCGTTCGTTTGAGAATTTACCGGGAAAGAGTTATCTATACCTGATAAATAAGTAACTGATTATTGGTTATGTTATGTTGTTATGTCTGACTCTTTGATGTTGTATTTGTTCATTTTAAAAAAGTTTCTCTAATCATACACACCGGGGATATAAAGCATAAACCCTAAAACTCTTGGGGATGGACGCCTTTCTTTCACATCTTGATATAGCCGGATTACAAGCTCTTTGGGCGTTTTGGTGTAAAAGTAATTAAGTATAACAAAACCATCAAGCTAGTCACGATCCTGAGCTTCTTTATTGAGTTTTTCTGGTTCGCGAGCCTAAACAAGGCTATTATTCAGATAAGTTTTATTTAATATATATATTTAAAGAATAATTGTTATTGTATATAAAAGTATAAAAATATAACTAGATAATATATATTATGTTAGGGTAGGGATCCTAAGAGAAGTCTACCCTATTTGAGAAACTTGAGAAACATTATGACCACACATTTCCTAAGCTTTTCGTAATATACACATACGTATAGTTTAAAATTTACTATATACATATATGTATATTGATTATACACATATGTATATAGTCAATTTTAAACTACATGTATGTATATATTACAAAAAGCCTTGGAAAATGTGTGGTCGAGAATGCTTCTCAAGTTTCTCAATTAGCCAAGTGCTTATCACATGATCCTAACCCTATTATGTTATACATAAAAGTTAGAATTAAGATATATGTAAATGTAATTATAAATGTTTATAAATTAACTAATGAATAAATAATAAAAAAGCCTAGTTCGAGTTTTAAAAATAAAGCTCGAACCAAGTTGATCTCGATCTCGAGCGCTTGTAACTTAAACAAGCTGAGCTTGAGCCTAGTTGAGATTAGGCTCGGCTAGCTTACACCCCTGATGTTAGGGAGATGTGGAAATGGTATATCCATGAAGAATTTTAATGAGGTAAGTGGTGGAACGGTGAAAGTGGTCAACATTGGCAATATAGAGAATATGATGAGTATAAAGAGAGGAAATGAACGTGGCGATGGTGGTCATAATGACTGTAGTAACTATTGAAGGTCTTTAACGGAATGGAGAAAGAGAAATGTTTTGATCAATGGTGGTGGAACAGTGAAAGTGGTCAACATCGGCAATATAGAGGAGATGACGAGTACAAAGAGTGAGGATGAACGTGGCGTCGATGGTCATAACGATTGTGGTATTGAAGGTCTTTAACGGAATAGAGAAAGAGAAATAAATGTTTTGATCATTGATGGTTTTTGCTTATTTAGGACTAATAACTGATTCAAAACATATATATGTACACATGAAAATACTTTAAACAAAGGGGAATTTACGAAAATGGCCAAAACCAAGTTTGACTTATGAAAATAGCATCTCATGCTCTTTGGAGCAGCGATCACATGTTACGAGACACCTTTATGCGTTTTAAATGTAGAAGTGACACGT
>CAMTDV010000722.1:7500-10000 GCA_947069175.1 Scalesia atractyloides | reverse complement strand
CTTTCAGTCGTCGTGCGGGAAACAGGGCAGCGGTTGGGAGTGTGCTGGGCACCATGCATGATGTGGGCGCTTTCCCGGCCATGGCTTGTTTTCCCGGCAGGTGCTGGGCAACATGCCATGATGTGGGGCGCTTCCAAGGCAGGTGCTGGGCACATGCCCTGAGTGGGGCGTTCCAAGGCAGCATGGCTTGTTTGCCAGCACGTGCTACAAGGTGTGGGGCATCGATCGATTAACTAGCAAACATCGTGTCGCTTGTAGGCATCTGTGGGGCATTTACAAGGCACCGGGCTTGATTATAGGCAATGGGGCTGGGAGACGATGCCGTGCTTGTATAGCACTTAAACTCGCGTCTCGTGTGCTTTCACATGCCTTGCTTGGGACGGGGTGCTCAAGCCCTGGTCTCCCTATATATACATTTTTGCACAAAAGTAAGTGACAGGAACAGACATTAATTTTTTGAGGACTCATAATTTTCGAGGTTTGCTGGTCGTCGGGGGCACAATCACGAGTCGTTGGGCATGAAATCACGCGTCGTTGGGCGAGTGGGCAGCGGGTGGGCCAAGTGTGCGGTTTTCTAGGCAGCGTGGGGGGGAGGGGCGCTTGGCGTGGGGAGGGGCGCTTGTTCTCGGTCATCGTAGGGCCTGGGGCTGCTGGGCGCGCTTGGCGGGCTGCTGGGCAGCGCTTGTTCTCGCCACCAGCCTCTTTGGCTTGCTCGCAGGTTGCTTGCCCGGGCATGGGCTGCTCAACACCCACCCCTCCCATCTATACATTTTGCACAAAAAGCTAAGTGACAGGAATAGACATTAAATTTTTGAGAAATCATAATTTTTAAACCCATCAAACGACGTCGGATTGGCATGAAATTTTGCGTGAGACCTGGTACGTGTTTTAACTGGGCGGATGAAAAAAATTCGGTTTTCGGTGCCGGGCGCGTGGGGTCCGGCGGTCGGCCCGTGACGTTGTTTGGTGTAGATGGCCGTAACGCCATGAACCGAGTCGGATCGTCCCGAAACTTTACGTGCTTGTTGTAGGGCCCAGGTAGGGTCGTTTGGGGTCACGGGCGGCTTGCTCGGGTCAAAGCGTTGACCGGGCCTCGCGCCCTGTGGTTGAGCCACAACCGTATCAAACGCGGTCGAACGGCACCAAAACTTTTGATGAGCCTCGGGACAATGAGACGGTGGTCTCTGGGAAAGAACAACCTCGGGTCGGGCCCGCGGGCCCGTACGTTCGTTTTGTTGGGATTCTTGTAACACCACCAGCGGACGTCGGATCGTCACGAACTTGACACGGTTGTTCACGGGCATTGTTAGGGTGGTCGCGGGCCACGCCATCACGTTTCGGTGACGGGCCTTGTTCGGGCCGATGTCCTTGGGTCATGGATCGGGCCAGTTATACTTTATTGGCACAAACTTTATACAGGTTGTTTCATGTGCATTCTTAAGCTCGTACGGGTCACGACTCACGTTGTCGGGTCGGGTATTTGATTGGGCCTTGTTCGGGCCCGATGCTCGGCAAGGATCGGGCCCGTTTGTACGTCGGATGCCACAAAAGTTGACGTGGTTGTTCACGGTCCATGTTAGGGTGGCATCGGGTCATGGCTTCACATTTCGGACGTTGTTACGGTGGTCTTCGGGCGTTGCCATCACGTTTTGGCCCGATGTGTTGATGGGTGTCGATCGGGCCCGAGGGCATTGGATCGGGCCGTTTGTACCGTATCTCCCGAAACTTACATGGTTGTTCACGGACGTTGTTTGGGTGGTCTCTGGGTCGTGCCATTGTTTTGGCCCGATGTGTTGACTGGGTCGTCGATCTGGCCGTTGTGTCGTTGGCCTAGGATCGGGCCGATTATATCGTATCGACACAAAACCTATCCGGCTGTTTCACGGGCTTTCTTATGGTCGTATCTGGTCACGAGTTCACGTTGTCGGGTCAGGTCTTGTTGGGCCTGGTTCGGGCCGATGTGTCGGATCGCCACGAATAAGTCACGTGGATGTTCACGTGCATGGTTAGCGAGTTGTGGCGTCAATGTGTGTCGACGGGCCTTGTCCAAGCCGCTCTGGTTTGTTATTCCCGGTGGCCAGGCATCGTGCGGTAACGTGTTGGAACGACTGTGGCGTGTTGGCATGCTAACAAGGCATCGTGCCGGCTCACGGGTCATCATCGCCCGTTTACTAAGATAACCTCCTGTGGGCCTGGCATTTGGCCTTTAACAAAGCATCGAGTTGGGACGATGTGGGGCTTGGGCAAGGGACTTGGCATCTTAACACATGCGTGTGCCTGCTCACAAGGCATCGTGGTCAGTTCACACGTCTAGCCTCTTTTTGCGTTTTTGCTCAGCACCCCTGCGAGGACCCCGGGTTTGAGTTATCCCTAGTCCTATATATATACATTCGAGTAAATGCAAAGTGAGGGACAGACATTACTTCTTTCAATGGATCTAAATCTGGCCCCTTTTAAATTTCCCAACACTTGTGAAATCTTTCAGCACTTGTGAAATCTT
>CAMTDV010000721.1:0-13615 GCA_947069175.1 Scalesia atractyloides | reverse complement strand
TTATTTAGAAAGTATTGTTGTATTTCTATTTTTGGAAACTTGTATTCGTAATTCCTTTTCCAATCTTGTAATCCGAGACTTGAATCATAATAAAGGTTATACGTGATACATGATTTTTTTTATACATTCAATCGTTTAATTCATGTCTACTACTTATATACGTACAAGATTCATGCATTCGATAACTACATTCATTATATGCTTAAAAACATGCAAAACCGTTATAAAACTAAGTTTAAGGGCTAAAAGTGATAAAAACCAAAGAACATTCTGGAATACCCTCCCTGGCGCCCCGCGACCGACCCACTCCTCCACTCTTGCGGCCCGCCAGACGTCTTGCGGCCCGCGACCGAGATCTTTCTACTCTCTTGCGGCCCGCGAGAGAGGCGCGATCCGGGAAAACTCGTTTAAAGCTTGTTGATTGGTCAAGTTTGTGTTTCTTACATTAATTACCCTCAACTACCATCCTCCCAAACTTTACCTATAAATACCCCATCCCATTTCACTTTCAACTCACACCTCATTTCTCTCTTCTCTTCTTTAAAGGCTCAAAGAGCTCTTCTCTCTAATCAAGTGAGTTCTAACTCACCTCTCTCTCTTTTCTTTCTTTCTTTACCTTTGGAATGTCTCCATAAGTCTTCCATGGAAGACTAATTTGGAACATCACCAAGCTTAAGGACCCAAGTATAAGAACATTATTGTTTTATTAGGGTTTTACCCACAATTGTTGTATCCTTCCAAGCTTGACTTGAGTTGGTAGTGTGTGATCCATTTGAAGCCTTGGCTATCCTACTTTCGATCCACCACCTCACTTGATATTTTCGTTTACTTTTGTCTTTACTTTTTATCTTTAAACTTACTCAGACCATCCTTTTTCGTCCTTGTGACGACTTGTGCAATGGTAAACTATACGAGACGTTTTAAAGGGAAGGTTATCCTCCTACCTCCATAGTGAGTACACTTGACCCATTTTCCTTTTACACATTTTGGGTTGCAACATGTTATCATACAAAAACACACAAATACACACTACATGCTTTATACACTCAGTCCTTTATACATGCTTGTTGTTATGCTTTGGTTCATGCTAAATTCATACATGCTTATTGTCATTAACATAGCTAGCCCCAAATTAACATATATAGCGCTATAGAAGTAGCACACCGCCCGTTGGGGTATTGTTAAGTCTTAAAGCTGATTCATTCTTGTTACATTCATACTTTAGTCTCGTTACTTCATGTGACGTGGGATACATACATTCTTGTGGACACTTGGGTTTGACAATTAAGTATTGCATGCTAGCTTACCTTACATACAATTGCCATGTGGATTTGAGTAAATTCTTTTATACTTATGCTATGTATTACAAACTTGTGTACTCGCCAACACTTGTTGTATTAACCTTTATTTGTAACATGTTGCAAGTTAAAGATGTTGATCATGATGGAACTTGGTAGGAATAGCTTAGAAACTCACTTAGAATATTAAGAAATGTTGTTTTCATATTTCTTTCTTTTTGTATTTGACAATTTTTTTTGGAAACGAAATTTGGTTTATTTAAATTATTGTCGCAAATAGTGTTATGAGTGATGAGCAATCTTTTTGGTCTCACTCTGATGTTTCCGCAAGCGGTTGGGGTGGTGGAATGGACAATGGAATGGTGGGGTTGGTGGGGGTGATAGTGGTAGTGGTGGTGGTCATGGTGGGGGTGGTGGTGGTGATGATGGTGGTGGGGTTGGTGGTGCAATAGTAGTTGTATGAGCAGCATGCTGGGTCTCTAGCTCTCAAATCCTCCGATACATCATGGAGGTCTGAATGTCGTGAGACATCATCATCGCCTCCAAAGTAGCCGGAGGGAGGTGAGAGGGATGGTAAGAGTAAGACGGGCTCATGCCCAGTGGGGTTATAAGGGTATGCATGCTAGCAGCAGGTAGTGTGGGACGGGTGGTATACATGTGAGGTGGTCCACCTGAGGGAGAGGGTCCAGCCAGGTGAGAGTGCCCAGCAGCATAAGGTTCGTGTATAGGGTGGTAAGTGGACCCTCCAGTGAAAAACGGGGGTGGCTGTTTAGGGTAATTTAGGGTACCACTCAAGGAGTAGTGTCGTGCGGGTCCAGTATACGAAGCGGGTCCAGGGATAGGGGCATCAACAGAAAAGGGGTCAACATGGGCAAGTGAGGTTGAAGGTGGTGGGTGTATCGATGAGGGTGGAGCTCGGGCGGCAGAAGAGGCATCCTTCGATAAGTGCTCCCTCTCGGTAGCGGCTGAGGATGACAAGATATCGACAACGGATATGACGGGGGGATGGTATCTCAAGGATGGCTATGTCGTCGAAGACCTCGCCGTCTCCGAGCTCGTCCTCTAAATGGTCGACGTGGAATACGGGAATGTCATCATCATCATCATCCAGGTCGATAACGGGAGGGAAATGGCTAAAGGTAGGCCTAGGTGTACTATCGCGTGCTCTCACTCACGGTGACCATAGATGATCATGTCATGCGGAGGCTGCGGAATAGCCAACACATCATCTCCCTGTGGGGTGACGTCCGCCACGGTGTTGGGTAGGACAAAAGATTGAAAATCGTCGAGGTCCTCATTGTCAGAGACCTCGTGGTCAGCCCCGTCCTCATGGGGTATGGCCTCATCATCGTGGGGTATGGCCTTAGTGTGGGTGTCGTATCCATCTTCGGCATACACTCCATCGAATCCTCCTTGTAGCTCAACGAAGAAGGCATGGTCTTGGAAAATAATCCGTACAATGCATATATATTTTAGTTATTAATTATTACTTATGATATATTTTATATTAATCAGTAAATCTCATGTTGTTTTTTTTGTTCTTTTGTTACACATGTGATTCTTAATGTTTTGTATCTATTCCTTATAGACTAATCAAGTAATATTCCCTTGTTCATTACGTATGGCTGAGATCGCGTGATAGATCCTCGTGTTATCATGACACAATGGAAACCTTTTGTCATTTTTGTCATATTTTTGAAAATAGTTTTTTGAAGTTATAAACTTTGTTTTCACGGGAGAGTCCTTAGTGATTGAGACCAAACTTAGTAAAAGTTTTTCCCCGGTTCAATACAATCAAAGCTCTGATACCAATCTGTCACACCCTGGTCGTAGCAGAAGTGCAATCGTGTGACTATAAGGTAATCATTGCATCCAATCGTCTAAACAAATATATATCAAAAGCGATGCCATATATATGATTTGAAACAAAAGTTTACAAGTTCCCAAAGTGAGATTACAAGTTTCAGACTAGGTTATAATGTTATCCCAAAAGATAGATATTAAGGTACATTACATTTTGAACCAAAAGACCGTTATTGACATTTTGACTCCTATATACTCATACGAGGTTGGGATATAAGAGGCAAGTTATCCAAAAAGGCAGTCGTTGTCATGTTCATTCCCATTTCCCGTAGCCTTTTACCGACCCACGCCTTGCATTCTAAAATACATGCAATTTTTAAAAGTCAACAAAAGTTCGCGAGTTCATGTAGTTATTGTTTTCATATGAAAGGTCATGTTTGTAATCCAGAAATGAAATCTTAGTATGTTATTAGCATTCATGAGTTTAAGGATCTATCAATGTGTAGCGAGCAACCTAATATATGTGCCAAAAAATCAGTACCCAAACTGAGACAACTTTGACATCATTGAGATCACAAAAGCACTCCTAAGGGTATACCAACCAGGAGGGGAACACGCCTCAAACTCAATACCTTTTGCACCTTGGTTACTAAGTGATTAATGGTTACTATTATCATCATCCTACTTATGCACATTGATCGTGTTATCATCCAACCCCATAGCTAACTGTTATGACATCTATTTCCCCTCGATTGTTTTAAAACAAAACTTTCAAATATTTGAAGGGAGGGACAAGAACTCACTGTTTTGCATTCCGTAAGTCGTACAATTGAAACTTGAGCGTCCGTACACGTGTGTAACCTACATTTGTACTAACTTTATTAGCCACGTAGGTCTTGTTGGACCTCGTACAAGTTGTTCATCTTGAATTCTTGTTACGTATTCATTCATTATATTAGAACAACTTTATTGTTTATATAGTGTTGTTAGTTTGTTTGATCGATTATTTTATATATATATATATATATATATATACATATATATATATATATATATATATTCGTCAAGTTTCTAAAAACACATTATTTTTAGACGTGTCGTCGTAGTCGTTTAATATATATATTTTCGCGTCGAAAATCGCCCAAGTGTCATGGTAGCTCCTCGTAGTAGCGATATGCCAATTTGTCATCGGTGACGATATATATATTCTTTTATTTATTGGATAATTTATAGGTCATCTTAGGAATATATTTTTATAAGTCTATCCGTAGCCCGAATTGTTCGCTCGTCCGATTATCCGTTTAACGATATAATATAAGTAGGGTTTATATGTATACCCAATGTCTTAATCTCTCATTACGATTCTAATGGGTAGACCACCCATGAAAACACATCAACCTGAATGGGTATTATAGTGTCAAAAACGAGTATTAAGTCTAGATGATTACTTTCCCATATAAACTACTTTATCGTCCTTCCATTCCAAATTCTTTATTATCATTCGAAAACTTACCAAACCATTCTTCCTCTTGTAAGATAACTTGGTGATCATTCCATCCTCCAACCTCTTCATGGGACTAACAAGTGGAAGCTTGCAAAACCGTAGTACACTTGACCCATTTTCCTTTTACACATTTTGGGTTGCAACATGTGATGATACAAAAACACACAAATACACACTACATGCTTTATACACTCAATCCTTTATACATGCATGTTGTTATGCTTTGGTTCATGTTAAATTCATACATGCTTATGGTCATTAACTTAGCTAGCCCCAACTTAACATATATAGCGCTATAGGAGTAGCACACCGCCCGTCGGGGTATTGTTAAGTCTTAAAGCTGATTCATTCTTGTTATATTTATACTTTAGTCTCGTTACTTCGTGTGACGAGGGACACATACATTCTTGTGGACACTTGGGTTTGACAATTAAGTATTGCATGCTAGCTTACCTTACATACAATTGCCATGTGGATTTGAGTAAATTCTTTTATACTTATGCTATGAGTTACAAACTTGTGTACTCGCCAATACTTGTTGTATTGAACTTTATTTTAATATGTTGCAGGTTAAAGATGTTGATCATGATGGAACTTGGTAGGAATGGCTTAGAAACTCGCTTAGAATATTAAGAAATGTTGTTGTTATATTTGTTTCTTGTTGTATTTAACAATTTGTTTTGGAAATGAAATTTGGTTTATTTAAATTATTGTCGCAAATAGTGTTATGAGTGATGAGCAATCTATTTCGTCTCACTCTGATGTTTCCGTCATCGGTTGGGTTGTGACAGATTGGTATCAGAGCCATAACTATAGGATATTAGGTAGAATTGCCATGTTCGACCTAGTCTATAGTTTTAAGTACCCGTTTTGACCATTCTTGTTTATGCTTAAAACTTTATGCTTCCCACTTTGCTTCTCCTCTTTTTCTTTTAGTTTTAATACATATACATGATGTCTTTCCTAAGGCATTTTTACACAATACACACTAGAAGACTTGAAGACACTCACACAAACAAGACGATCTCACCAAAATAGGGGTGAAACCCGCACTTTGGTGATCACTCTAAATCCGCGTATTCGAATTTTCACGAAATTACGCCATCAAGTTAGGAGTGATATCTATACCTTGATGGAAAATTTCCATTTCATGCTCTAGTGGACCCTTACCAACGAGTCGGAATTTCCACCTCGTTTGGTAAGTACCAACCACACTTAGGGTACGATGTTGTCGAGTTAGGGGTGAAACCCGCACCTTGTCAACTAGTCCCACTCCTCGATTTTCGATCTCGCCAAAGTTTCGATTTTTCGATCGATTAGATACGTGTAGTAACTGGAAGGGTAAAATGCCGTTAATCGCTCCTCGACGAAAGCATTTTACCTATAGGCCAAAGCACGTTCCTCTAATTTGAAAGGATCTTCGATTTACTTTGGAATAGTCGACGCCTCTCAACCCAAGGAACTCTAATGTTTTTACTAAGCCTATCTTTTATGTTATCTCAATTTTTATGTGATTTTTATAATTGTTACCTCGATCATTTCAATCCCGATGAATTCGCACGTTTATCGCAATAAAAAACAATAATAATCCTCGCAAACCAACAAAATTTATACTCTTTATGCAATCTCATGTGTTCAAATTTTTGTGATACTTATGTGAAATTATATGTGTTATTTGCATGACCGATGTGATATTTTACCTTACCCCACAATCAAGTCTCATCATTTCCTATCCCTTAGATGTCTTCGCAAAACTCTGGCGCAAGATTGAAGTCAAGGGCTAACTCGAACTCAATGTCAATTGTATGAGATTCATGGCAAAACAAATGGCTAAGATCATACTCGACATCGTTAGCAAAGTTCAACCCCCGCCTAATGCTGAATCACCCCATACCTCCGTCGATTCAAAGATGGAGTCACCTAAGACGACGTTTACCCATAAGCAATTTTGCTTGTGTAACCCTTTACCATTCACCGGCGAAGGGGACGCCACTCAGTTGCTTCAATGGTTTGACGCCATTGAGGTGACATTCCTTCAAAGTGGATGTCCTGGCCACTTGCAAACGCTAAATGCAACGGGCGTTTTCCGATCGAGGGCTCTCGATTGGTGGACCTCCGAACGCAATGTTCGTGGGAACGACGTCGCGCACGCCCTCCCATGAGCCGATCACAAAAAGCTGATGAGGGACTAATTTTGTCCTCCACACGAGCTTCGAAAACTAGAATGAATTCTAGAATTTGAAGCAAGTGGGGAACGACAATGCTGGCCTCACTACCCGCTTCAAGCAGCTAAGTGCACTTTGCCATGGTCAAGTCGACACACTCGACAAGGCTATCGCAAAGTACATTGAATGCCTACCCCCAACCATCGCCGACCTAGTCGAAGCCGCTACACCCAAAACCCTCGAAGATACCTACCGCCTCGCCGCCAAGTTCAGCAACAACCGCATCATTTGAGAAGCCTCCAACAAACCCCCACTAAAAAACGTACACCAAGCTACCACCAAAACCACCGAAGAACCTACCCCATCCAAGCCACCTAGGAGCCACAATAAGGGTAAGAAATGGAAGGCTTCTAACCAAAATTATGCGGTCGTCACTCCGCAAAACCCAAAACCTTTACAATCCGCCTCAACCCTAGAACCACCAGGAAAGGGCTATACCGGCTCATGGCCCAAGTGTAACCAATGCTCCTACCACCATCCCGCCAACACCCCGTGTCGCAAGTGCGCAACCTGTAATAGGTTTGGGCATTTGGCCGACCGTTGTCACCAAAACCTATAGCCTACCCAAGACAAACCTACCAATGCAAACCCTGCCCTAAACCTATCTCAACCTCCAGCCACTACCAATCGTGCATGCTTCAAATGTGGCTATCCAAACCATTTTGCCAACACCTGTCCCCAATCCATCAATCAGCAACAACAATAGCCGCGTCAACCTCAACAAGCTCGAGGCAGAACATTCGTGATCACTGCCGCTCAAGCGCAAAACGCTAATGACGTCATAACCGGTAGGTTTCTCGTTAACAACATCTATGCTTCTTGTCTTTTTGATACTAGTGCGGATAAGTGTGTTGGATCCATTGATTTCAAACCCATGCTTAAGTGTAAACGCTCTAAACTGCCAAAATCATTCGAAGTCGAAGTCGCTAACGGAAATCTATCACCGTCGATTCCATTCTTTCCGATTGTTCTTTGAATCTTAGCGATCATGAGTTTTCAATTGATCTCATACCCATGCGAATGGGAAGTTTTGATATCATAGTAGGCATGGATTGGCTCAATCGAGTCCGTGCTGAAGTCATTTGTTCGGAGAAATTCATTCGTCTTTCTCTTCCAAATAAAGATTTCTTACACGTCTATGGCGAGAAACCTTCTAAAGGTCTCAAACTTATGTCGTGTATCCAAGCGAACAAATACATGCGTAAAGACTACTTTGCCTTTCTTGCTCACATTGTAGAAAAGACGGACAAGGGTCCAAGCGTAAGTGATGTTCCTATTGCTTGCGAATTTCCTGACGTTTTTCCATAGGATCTTCCTGGTCCACCTCCTCCGTTCTGTTGACTTCCGAATCGATCTCATTCCTGGCGCAACTCCTATTGTGAAATCCCCTTATCGTCTAGCACCTTCGGAGATGCAAGAACTATCTAGCCAACTTCAAGAACTTCTTGATAAAGGCTTTATACGTCCTAGTACTTATCCTTCGGGTGCTCCCGTCCTATTTGTCAAGAAGAAAGATGGATCATTTTGGATGTGTATCGACTATCGTGAGCTCAATAAGCTTACGGTCAAAAACCAATATCCTCTTCCTTGCATTGACGATCTCTTCGATCAATTGAAGGCGCAACTTGCTTTTCAAAGATCAATCTTCGTTCTGGCTACCATCAACTTCGAGTCCTCGAAGAAGATATACCCAAAACCGCATTTCATACACGCTATGGACACTACGAGTTCGTAGTCATGCCTTTTGGTTTGACCAACGCACCCGTCGTGTTTCTAGATTTAATGAATCGCGTGTGCAAGCCGTATCTTGATCGTTTCGTGATCGTCTTCATCGACGATATCCTTATCTATTCTTAGACACAAGAAGAGCACAAGCGACACCTGCGTCTTATCCTTTAGCTATTGCGTACCGAACGACTTTACGCCAAATTCCCGAAGTGTGAATTTTGGTTAAAGGAAGTTCAATTTCTTGGTCACATTGTCAATAAACTTGGTATCCATGTTGACCCGGCGAAAATCAAAGCCGTAAAGAATTGGATAGCTCCTAAGTCTCCATCCAAAATCCGTTCGTTTCTTGGTCTACCTGGTTACTATCGTCGTTTTATCTCGAATTTCTCCAAGATCGTTGTTCCTCTCACTTCTTTGACCCAAAAAGAAAAACCTTTTGTTTGGGGCCCGAACAAGAGGAATCCTTCCAAACCCTCAAAGGCAAGCTTTGTAATGCTCCCATTCTAGCTCTTCCCGATGGTAACGACGACTTTATCGTGTATTGCGATGCTTCGAAACAAGGTCTTGGTTGAGTCCTCATGCAACGAGATAAAGTTATCGCTTACGCGTCGAGACAACTCAAAATACATGAGAAAAACTACACTACCCACGACCTTGAACTTGGTACAGTGGTTTTTGCATTGAAGATATGGCGACACTACCTTTATGGTACAAAGTGTACGGTCTTCACTGACCATAAGAGCCTACAACACATCCTAAGTCAAAAAGAACTCAACATACGTCAACGTCGTTGGGTGGAGTTATTAAACGACTACGATTGTGATATCCGCTACCACCCTGGTAAGGCGAATGTTGTAGCCAATGCGTTAAGTCAAAAAACTCATGTTAAAAGTATCCGTTGCTACCAAACCATGGGAAAGCTTCATGAGCTAATTCGCGAGACACAATACTCAACCATTAATGAGGATAACCTCGATAATGAGTTGAAATGTGGTGTCAAAACCTAACTCGTATCAAAACTGATGGCATTATGTACTTTCTTGACCGTATTTGGATCCCGAACCATGGAAACCTTCGCACCCGTTTGATGAGTGAAGCTCATAAATCTCGATATTCCATTCACCCAGGCGCTAATAAGATGTATCATGACCTTCGTACGTCCTATTGGTGGCCTGGTATGAAGAAAGATATCGCCTTCTACATCTCAAAATGCCTTACTTGTTCTAAGGTAAAAGCCGAGCATCAAAGTCCCTCTAGCTTGCTCGAACAACCCGAAATTCCTGTTTGGAAATGGGAGAGCATTGCCATGGACTTCATTACCAAGCTTCCTCGTACATTGTCTGGTCACGATAGTATTTGGGTCATTATTGACCGTTTGACCAAATCCGCTCACTTCCTCCCTATACGTGAAGATTTCAAGGTCGAGAAATTGGCTCGTATCTATACGGATGAAATCATTTGTCGTCATGGTATCCCCATTGACATCATCTCAGACCGTGATGGTCGTTTCACCTCCCGTCTTTGGCAAACTTTTCGAAACGCTCTTGGTACTCATCTCAATCTTAGTACTGCTTTCCATCCTCAATCTGATGGACAAACCGAGCGTACTATCCAAACCTTAGAGGATATGCTTCGTTCTTGCGTAATCGATTTTGGTGGCAACTGGGATATGCACTTGCCTTTGATCGAATTCTCGTACAATAACAGTTATCACACGAGCATTCAAATGGCACCCTTCGAAGCATTGTATGGTCGTAAGTGCCGATCGCCTATTTGTTGGCATGAGATCGGGGAAGCTCAAATCACCGGTCCCGAGCTTATACACGAAACGACAGACAAGATCTTACAAATTCTAGACAACTTGCTCAAAGCCCGAAGTCGACAAAAGAGTTAAGCGGATAAATGACGCAAACCGTTGGAATTCAACGTGGGTGATTATGTACTTCTCAAGGTATCCCCTTGGAAGGGTGTAGTTCAATTTGGTAAGAAAGGAAAACTCGCTCCTCGCTATGTAGGTCCTTTCAAAATTCTAGAAAGGATTGGCAAGGTAGCATATCGACTGGATCTACCTCAAGAACTCCACAACATTCATCCTACGTTTCATGTTTCAAACTTGATGAAGTGTCTAGCTGACAAAGGACTTCAGGTTCCACTCGAAGATCTTCAAATCAACAAAACTCTTCACTTCGTGGAAAAACCATTCGAAATCATGGACCGAGGAATCAAGAAATTAAGGCGGAGTCAAATTCCCATGGTCAAGGTACGATGGGAAGGTAAATGTGGCGCTGAATTTACTTGGGAACTCGAAAATGATATGAAGACTAAGTACCTGTACCTGTTCGTTACACCTTCCTCTGAATAAATTTCGGGATGAAATTTCCTAAAGGAGGGGAGACTGTAACGCCTCGCTTTTTCATACTTCCCTTATTTAGAAAGTATTGTTGTATTTGTATTTTTGGAAACTTGTATTCGTACTTCCTTTCCCAATCTTGTAACCCGAGACTTGAATCGTAATAAAGGTTATACTTGATACATGCTTGTTTTTCTTACATTCAATCGTTTAATTCATGCTTACTACTTATATACGTACAAGATTCATGCATTCGATAACTACATTCATTATATGCTTCACAACATGCAAAAACCGTTATAAAACTAAGTTTAAGGGCTAAAAGTGATCAAAACCAAAGAACATTCTGGAATACCCTCCCTCGCGCCCCGCGACCGACCCACTACTCCACTCTCACGGCCCGCCAGACGTCTCGCGGCCCGCGACCGAGATCCTTCTACTCTCTCGCGGCCCGCGAGAGAGGCGCGGCCCACGAGAGAGGCTTGTTGATTGGTCAAGTTTGTGTTTCTTACATTAATTACCCTCAACTACCATCCTCCCAAACTTTACATATAAATACCCCATCCCATTTCACTTTCAACTCACACTTCATTTCTCTCTTCTCTTATCTAAAGCCTCAAATAGCTCTTCTCTCTAATCAAGTGAGTTCTAACTCACCTCTCTCTCTTTTCTTTCTTTCTTTCTTATTACTTGGAGTACCTTTGGAATGTCTCCATAAGTCTTCCATGGAAGACTAATTTGGAACATCACCAAGCTTAAGGACCCAAGTATAAAAACATTATGGTTTTATTAGGGTTTTACCCACAAGTGTTGTATCCTTCCAAGCTTGACTTGAGATGGTAGTGTGTGATCCATTGGAAGCCTTCGCTATCCTACTTTCGATCCACCACCTCACTTGATATTTTCGTTTACTTTTGTCTTTACTTTTTATCTTTAAACTTAATCATGACCATCCTTTGTCGTCCTTGTGACGACTTGTGCAATGGTAAACTATACGAGAGGTTTTAAGGGGAAGGTTATCCTCCTACCTCCATACATGACTTCTATGATTCTACATGTCGTTTATTATTTATTTATTACGTATACTATGTATATACGTATATACACTTATACTAACCGAACTCTTGACGGTAATCACATGGTTATCCGTCATGGTACTAGGTTACATCACCTTCGTACTTAATCTCTCGTTACGATTCTAATGGGTAGACCACCCATGAAAACACATCAACCTGAATGGGTATTATAGTGTCAAAAACGAGTATTAAGTCTAGATGATTACTTTCCCATATAAACTACTTTATCGTCCTTACATTCCAAATTCTTTATTATCATTCGAAAACTTACCAAACCATTCTTCCTCTTGTAGGATAACTTGGTGATCATTCCATCCTCCAACCTCTTCACGGGACTAACAAGTGGAAGCTTGCAAAACCGTAGTACACTTGACCCATTTTCCTTTTACACATTTTGGGTTGCAACATGTGATGATACAAAAACACACAAATACACACTACATGCTTTATACACGCAATCCTTTATACATGCATGTTGTTATGCTTTGGTTCATGTTAAATTCATACATGCTTATGGTCATTAACTTAGCTAGCCCCAACTTAACATATATAGCGCTATAGGAGTAGCACACCGCCCGTCGGGGTATTGTTAAGTCTTAAAGCTGATTCATTCTTGTTACATTTATACTTTAGTCTCATTACTTCGTGTGACGAGGGACACATACATTCTTGTGGACACTTGGGTTTGGCAATTAAGTATTGCATGCTAGCTTACCTTACATACAATTGCCATGTGGATTTGAGTAAATTCTTTTATACTTATGCTATGTGTTACAAACTTGTGTACTCGCCAATACTTGTTGTATTGAACTTTATTTTTAATATGTTGCAGGTTAAAGATGGTGATCATGATGGAACTTGGTAGGAATGGCTTAGAAACTCACTTAGAATATTAAGAAATGTTTTTTTCATATTTGTTTCTTGTATTTGACAATTTGTTTTGGAAATGAAATTTGGTTTATTTAAATTATTGTCGCAAATAGTGTTATGAGTGATGAGCAATCTATTTTGTCTCACACTGATGTTTCCGCCATCGGTTGGGGTGTGACAACGAGTGGTGGAATGGACAATGGAATGGTGGGGTTGGTGGGGGTGATAGTTGTAGTGGTGGTGGTCATGGTGGGGGTGGTGGTGGTGATGATGGTGGTGGGGTTGGTGGTGCAACAGTAGTGGTATGAGCAGCATGCTGGGTCTCTAGCTCTCAAATCCTCCGATACATCATGGAGGTCAAAATGTCATGAGACATCATCATCGCCTCCAAAGTAGCCGGAGGGAGGTGAGAGGGATGGTAAGAGTAAGACGGGCTCATGCCCAGTGGGGTTATAAGGGTATGCATGCTAGCAGCAGGTAGTGTGGGACGGGTGGTATACATGTGAGGTGGTCCACCTGAGGGTGAGGGTCCAGCCAGGTGAGAGTGCCCACCAGCATATGGTTCGTGTATAGGGTGGTAAGTGGACCCTCGAGTGAAAAACGGGGGTGGCTGTTTAGGGTAATGTAGGGTACCACTCAAGGAGTAATGTCGTGTGGGTCCAGTATACGAAGCAGGTCAAGGGATAGGGGCATCAACAGAAAAGGGGTCAACATGGGCAAGTGAGGTTGAAGGTGGTGGGTGTATCGATAAGGGTGGAGCT